>CAKNXH010059007.1:0-22112 GCA_932178445.1 Andricus quercusramuli
TAATTGAATTGTTCGTTTTAATTATATTTTCATAAATAGCTCATAAATTAATGATCAATTAACTATGTTCGGAAGTTTTAAATTTCGGGAATCGAAATATTTGTGGTTTAATAATTAATTTATTTTATGATTCGTTGATCGTTTAATTTGGAAATTTTATAATTTGGTCTCGAAGCCGGTCAATTTTAGTTTCGGGTGTTTTAAAATTCGGGATTTTATTTTATGTCAATTAAAAATCTTCTCGTTATTTGAAATGTTGGAAATTTTATAATTTGGTCATTTATATTTTCATCAATTTATTCCATTAATTTGTGTATTCGTTATTTATTTTCTCATTATTTTTCATAAGTCCCGAACATCCATGAAATTTGTTTTTAATTATGTCAATTATGCCACTTTTTCCTGTATCAAACAGAATAATAAGTAAGTACATAAGTCTCGTTTACTACCTGACGCTATATTATGAAGAAAAAATTATCTTAATTGGTTTGTCATATTCATTTTGTAATTTGTATGTATTTTTTCTATGGTATTGTATGGTTTTGTAGAACAAAGTTACCATACCAGCGCCAAAGCGCGGACGTTTTCAACTCTCATGACACATTTTTTAAATTGGGCAGTACAGTCAGGGATTTGCAGTTACGCGTAACTGGAGGATTTTGAAGTAAAATACCTAAGTGAAGTATTTTACGTAAAAAACAGGTAAAATACCTAGGAAATTACGTGTCAGGATGGCGGACCTGTAGAACTGTGCATAACCTCACTTTTTTGAATTTCTGGTATCGGCGGCATTCCTAAAAGGGCGTAAGAGTTTTTTTTTCAATGCCTATATTGTTAATTGAAAAATAATAATGTCAACCAGGAATGTGCAGTTACGCGTAACTGGAAGTTTTTTACGTATAACACCTAAAGGAGGTATTTTGCGTAAAATACCTGGAATATGTAAAATACATGTAGAAAACCTCTGATTGGCTGTCTGATTCGAGGTTTTAATTTCCCGCCTCAGAGGTGGCGCCCTCATATATAGAACAAGACGTAATTTACATCATGTAGAAAACTGATGACGTAAAATACCAGGTAAATTACCGTAGAAAACCAAGTAAATTACGACGAGTATTTTACTTACCCATCACTGAGTACAGTGGAAGCACCGCCCTGCAGTGGGACTCCGATACCCTTTTGAAACGAGCGGATCATGACAGCTACGAACAAATTGGCTTTTCGATCCCTTCACCATGCGCACGCATGAGCGGTAAAATTTGAATTAAATTATTAAGCCCATTTGGTCGTAGCTGTCATGATCCGCTCGTATTAAATGTTTACGGTCATGTGTTGCAGGTTAGGTCAAGATGGGTAAATATGAAACGAAATTCGAAGTTTCTACTTTCATTAATGTTGTTCCAAATATTAAAAAACCTATTGCTTTTAATTCTCATATTCTTTCAGTTGTAAAGATGTGTGTACAAAAATATTTTTCATTTTATTCGTCGAAAGTTCGGGGGAAATTAAAAAAGTATTCCAAAGAGAGACTTTTCAAAATTTTAATTTAATGTTGAATCTTTTTCCTTTTTTTAGCTCTCTTTGCGCTGTGTATATTTCATTACTCTAATTCTGATTCGGAACCGCAATTTTCGAAAAGCTTTATGGAATTTGAAAAATCGTGTTTGGAAATTTCGGGATTAAACATTTTCGGTAGTGTTATTTTCTATCGGAAATTTGAAATTTCGGTATTTTCCATTTTTCAGAAACCTTCTGTTTCGGTAGTTATTTTCACGCTATTTTCCACATCCGGCACTTTAAAAATTAAGCAAAATTATATGATCTCAAATGCAGTATCTCAAATGTAATATAATATTACCGACTTTTGAATTCTCGATAATAGAATATTCCGGAAATAAAGTTGTCGTCATTATATAATATCCACTACTGTGAAATTTTCGACGCAGGGAAATTCCCAAATTTAAAATTCCCTAATTTAAACATTAAAAAGTTGTTTTGATGAAAAATACATAAAAGAAAATGATATATAATTTTTCGCTCATATTTCTTATTTTATTCCTTATTCATTATCGGAACAATTTTTTAATTGTTTACACTTGGGAAGTTTATAATTCGAAAATATTGTATATGAGTGTCGAATATTTTATAATATCGGGATTTTTCCAGATTCGGGATTTTTAAATTATCAATTTTGTTATTTCGGGAATCAAATTGATTATTCTAAGAGCATCTCAGTTTCTTTTAAATTAATTACCAACAAAATATAAAAATTGTTTTACTCTCAATTCCAAATTTTCTGTTTATCACATTAATATTGTTATCACACATACATATATTGATGTTACATAAAAATTGACTCAAATCACCTCATTCTGCTAAATAAATACTAGAATTAAATATTTTTTAGATAACTACAAGAATAAATGTAATATTGAAACTCTCCAAAAATTAAAAGTAAACAAATTAATTCCTCACGAGAAGCAGTTAATTTGACAATAATTTGCAGTAAGCACATAAAATCACAAAATGCACATAAAAATATATACATTCAAAATATTAATAAACAGCAATATATCACATTAGGGTGTTCCAAAAAAAAGCGTCATTTTTTCTGAAATAGTTCCCCTATGAAGTTTATCTTTTGGTATCAAAATCACCCCTGAATCTTTTTTAAATTCGAAGAAAGTATTTAGGGTTCGCCCAAGCCTTTTTTTTGCGAAAAATGCTTCTCTTATTTTAATTGACACTGGTAATATTTTCTATTTCCGACGGCCCTCTGAGCGGAAAAAAAGCCTGGTCTTATTTTTCGACGAGGCTTTTCCATACTTTAAAATCTGTAATTACACATACAAAATATGTTTAAACAGACTTTTTCAAAAATAAAGAGAATCGCCAGTACGAGCGAAGATATCGAGTGCAGAAGCAAACATATACATTTTTAAATAAAATGATGAATCTTCAACTGTATTACTTGAATTTGAACCATACTAAAATGATAACTAAAATGATGAATCTTTAACTGGAATGGTTGAATTTCCAACCAAAAAGATGAATATTCAACCATGAAGAATAATTTTCCACAAAAATATACGAATTATATAACCTAATATAACATAACATAATATATTACTTTGTAACCAAGTTTTTGAATTTGCAACCGAAAATTATAAATTTTCAACGGATAGTTGAATTTTACCAAAAAAACAAGGATGAATTTTCAACGAAAAATAGAATATTTAAATGTTAAGTTGACCAAATTAATTTACAAAAAAAAAAAAAATAGATTTTCAATCAAATAGTTCAATTGTCAAGCAATGTGATGAATTTTCAACTGAAATGATGACTCTTTAACTGGAATAGTTGAAATTTTTATACCAAAAAGGTACAACAAATTTCATCAAATAGTTCAATTTTTAAATAAAAAAGATCAATTATCAACCAAATAATTGAATTTTCGTCCAAAAAAGATACATTTTTAACCAAAAATATAAAAGTTAAATTTGCTGTTTAAAAAAACTAAATTATAACAAAAAAAAAACGAATTTTCAACAAAATTGTTAAATTTCCAACTGGAATAGTTCAATTTTCTGTTAGAGAAATTTGTTTACAAAAAGGTAGTTAAATTTGCAATCAGAGATGAATTTTCAATTAAAATGATGAATATTTAACGAAACAAATTAATTTTCAACAAAAGAGTTACACTTTTAACGAAGTAGTTGAATTTTCAACTAACTGTGTAATACAATTGAAATTTAAACCGGAGAAGATTTTAATTTTGAGAAAAAAAACAGCTAAATTCAACCAAAAGGGACAAGTTTTCAAGAATACTTGAGTTTTCGATTTAAAAAAATACTCTTCAGTCAACAGAGGAAACATATTTAAAACAAACTGTTGAATTTTCAAGGAAAATATGAATTTTTAACCTAGAAGATTAATTTTTTACCAAAGAGGACGAATATTCAACAAAACACAGGAAGGTATTATTAAGTTATTATAAAGTTAATTGTATTATTTAGTTCGATTGAATATAGAGATGATATAAAATAAGCCATATCAATATAAGAAAACACATTTTTTCGCTGTTCCACAAGAGGTACATGCATTATGGAACACAGGTACAAGAGTCTGAAAGTTGTTTCATAATAGGTACCTAAAGGTCGTTCCGCTTTTTCATAAATATAATAACTTTGCTTATACTAAATTTAACTTTTGATAGGCGTATCGCATTCAGAAAATATCAGCCCATTCATTGATATAAACATTTTGAAAATATATTCTACTATCGTTCCGAAATTAATGAAAGTCTAAAAACCCACTCAAAATTTGTAAAACCTTTACCTTACAACTTAAGTCCACAATCAAAAAAGAAAGGAAACAAATTTTATGAAAAGGCTGAAAAACAATATCCTAACACTAATAGCTTAGAAGATTTGGCCTGTGAAAGTGATTTTTGATTTTTTAGTGAAATTTTTTTCTAACATTTCAGTTTTTGTGAAATACCTTTTTCTTTGAAAATTCTAAATTTTTTAATTTAGTTTAAACAAAGAAATATCTTTTTTGTTACAAAAGATATCTTTTTAACAAAATACATGAATTTTCAAGAGAATAATTAAATTTTCATCGTAATAGTTTAATGTTCAACTTAAGAAGATAAATTCCCAACAAAAAAGTGTAAAAGTTGATATTTCAATCAAAAAATTTTTGTTCAATTTTCAATTGAGAAAGATTAATGTTCAACAAAATAGTTCAGCTGTCAACCAGAGATGATTTGTTAATTAAAAATGTAAATCTTTGAAAAATGATTTCTTAACGAAGTGATTCAACCAAATATTTCAAACAAATGAGTTGAATTCTCAAGCAATGAAGATTAATTTTGAACAAAACGCAGTTGCATTTTTATGAAAAAAAAAAAGAAAAATCAACTAAAACAGATTACCCGTGCAGAAATCGCCATATATATTACCGATTACCGACTAGGGCCTGATCCGATGTGTACTATCTGGTCCTGATAGGAAGAATTCTGTGGCCCTGACTCGTACCAGACCGGGCTATGTACTGTGACGTCATATAGCCTCTTCGCAGCGCCATCTTAAGCTAGATGTAATATAATCACGAACATAACCTTAATTTTTGTTTTCCTTCGTGGTGCTGTGTTGCAAATGTTCTGGGAGTGTTCGACCGTATAATATATTCTTAACACAATAATAATAAATGCCAAAATTAAGGAGCACACCGCGTGTTCGCAAACATCGTGCCATCAGCAAAATTCCGTATTTACGCGATGAAAACGAAAGCAACGAAGGCAAGTCTTTTATGGTATTAAATTTTTTATGGTATTATTACATTTTGTGATATATTTAATTGTATTGTACTGGATCCAAGTTCTAACCTAAACATTCGATTTCCTCATTTTAGTCAAAAAAATTATTATTTGATATTTTTTCGCTCGGTAGCGTTTTTTTGTAAAACAAGTAGTTGCAATTTTGAGGTTATATTTTGGATTCTACGTTTAAAGTTATGCATGTTATCGCCCCAGTGACGGGGTAAGGGATAATATTTGTGGATTGACATGAAGAAATGTAATTTTGACAAATTCAATGCAATCGAAGAGGAAGTGCTGTCCCACATCAGGAACGTCTTCTGGAATACAAAAGACTGGGACGGTAATCGGAAGCAGAGGTCCAAATAACCATTTTTAATTATTTTTAAGGTGTTGTTAAAATAAAGCTCAATCCTATTAATTTGGCTTTTCATTTAATATTCTGTTATAATTATTTTGAAGCATTTTAATTCCTACTAGAAAAGTAAATAATGTGGCTAGACTCGGGTAAATAATAGGGGCCAGACCGAGCGTTTGATCGGGCCCCTAGACATGGCTCCGAGGTGGCTACGTGTTTCATGATGAGTCTGGCCCTGACCCGATTTCCACATCAGCGCCCGATATGAACGAGTCTGGGCCCGGTCGGGGCCACGGCGAAATTTCTGCACGGGTATCTATCAATTCTAATATTTTTTATTTATTTTATTTTAGTTCTAAGACGTATAATACAAAAATGGTAATAAATTTTTTTATTTTTCAATTAAACATGTTTTTAGTTTAGGTGCTCTTTCAAAAAAGTACTTCTTTTTATTTGAAGGGTTTTAAATAAATTATAAATGCGCTTATTAAATTTCAGTTTTAATGAAAAAATGATTCTAATCTATCATTTTTTCGGTACAAAAATATCATCTAAAAAATCAAACAATGTGAGTCAATAAATTTAGTTAATAATAATCAAAATAAATACCGCCAATAGAATTGAAAAATTTGAATTATTCTTTTAGCAGAGCGCCATGTGTTCCCGTTATGTGCTCATCTAGGTTTGAAATTTTTTGAAATCTTGCATCACATAAAGGACACTTTATCGAAGGAAGTTTCTTATCTTTAGAATTATGAGCGGCGGTGGGAGGAAGGATAATAATAATAATAATAATAATTTCTAAAAAGTTCTAAAAGCACGGATTCCCTTATGCGACTCGTACATCAACATGAAGTCGCCAATGCTGCGGTGTTTCTATACCATGCAGCATATAGGGCCGCAGAGGAGCTTGATCTCCCATTTAATTCCAGCGACATTACACATGGCTCAAAAGTCGTATACAGGAAGCAGAACATACGCTCCTACTAAGAGAACATGCTGAGAAACCCCTCCATGGTAAGTTCTACGGCATCATACGTAGAGAAGAGCTCTCGATGGGTCTGTCCAACATGTTTCTCAAGTCTGCTGGATTGAGATCGGAGACCGCGGGATTTCTTTTTGCCTGTCAAGACGGCGTCATAGACACCTTAGTTTACCGCGAGCGCATAATGAATGTATCTGTACGCGATACCAACTGCCGAGCGTGCAAGCAAGAGCCCGAAACACTTGGACATGTTCTCAGTGGACGCTCTAAATATGCACGCTGCGCGTACACAGAGAGACACAATGCAGCTCTAAAAGTGTTATATTAGGGCCCGAGCACAATGGAGACCTGAAACCGAAACTTGAACCCGAAGATAACTCTGTCCTTTTTTAACGTAGCTACGGTAAAAAAGGACAGAGATAACTTAGGGTTTAGTTTAGGTTTCAAGTTCGGGTCTCCATTGTGCTCGGGCCCTTACCGTAGAGGGAAGATAGGTATAGAGGCGACAATGCAATGGACAGCTTGAAGCACGCTAAGGGGAGCGAGACGGCAGGGGAAGGCTTAGTTAGGGAACCAGCAACGTGAAGGCGCTAGTGCCACGAACCAGTGCTTTTACGCTTAACGTGTGTGAGTGGGGTAGGTGAGGAGAGTGTGCGGTGTACATGAGTCGAACTGCAAAAAATTTAGAACCCTTATACCTGGACTGGTCTTTCCGAACTATATTTGGCTATTAACTTTCTTCCAATATTTTCATGAATGGAAATATCCATTGATACGTTTTTCATTTGAAACTTTGTATTTTGATATTTCAAGTTAAAATTGGAAAAAAATAACTTTTTTTTTTAAAACGACCCCATTAGAAATTTTTGGATTCGCCCAGACGAATAATTCTTTTCCTAGAATGATTAATTACAATAGTCATTATTATTACAATATGTGAGCATTTATTGAATATTATTTTCTTTTAAATTGTAAACATAACAAACACGTGAACTTATTAATAAAAACAGAAATAAAAATGTACAAATAATATCCTTTGCATACAATAATTATTTTCTTATAATTATAATAAAATGTATGGGCATTTTTCACATTATTTGATTTTGTACTTATACATTCTCTACTCTCATACTTATCTTTCTGCACTCGTGGAAAAAATCTTAATAATGTAGGTAAAACTTTTTTTTAAACTTATAAATAAAAAAACATTTTATCATGATTTTAGGTACAGTTGAGGTCTCGGATCCAATAACTCACCCGTCTCTCGTACTATTTTCAAAGTACATATTTCAGTCAATTTTTGATGAATTTATCTAAAATATTCCAGGTATTTTCTTTGAACTATATAGAAAAACTTTCTTGCTGGACGTTGTTTTCAGTCTGAAGTGGCCTCGATACTTTTTGTCTCCGAAATTAGGTAAATGTGGTTACCGACCGGCCTTAATTTTCAATTGGATATTATTAAACAAAAGGTCATTTTCAACTTTTTATTATTTTGCAGGCATTCGCTGAGTATACTTTGTATGTGTACTCAATTTCAAACAGTTTCAATCAAATTTGTACGAGTTGTGATTATTTATGTTTTAATCACTTATTGAAGCCTATATCTAAAAAATTAATTTTGTGAATTTGAAAATTCCCATTCCTTGAGACCCGAGGTGAAGCTTTTAGCGTTTTCGAGCGTTTGGCGAGTTTGAATTTGACAGCTCAAGTGAAGAAATTGTTTCATTCAAACACTTTACAAAAATTAAAATTGCGATTCTCACACAACATTCAAAAACATTAAAAGTACAACAATAACAAAATCTTATAATATTAAATAACGAACTAATAAACAAGAAACACACTTCTTCTCTTACTTCTCCAGTAAAATATGATATACAATATACTTGAGGGTTTCAACTTTTAAAATTATTTGTATAATTTGGACGTATTTATACGACAAAATTGATATTTATTAACCTACACGTGGAAAGAAGAATATTCTACAACAGTGCGGGCTCTTGCAATTCTAACATTGTTCATGTAAGGGGAAAAATTAGACATATAATACCCCATTACAGGAATTTTCCGATTAATAATTATTGTGAAGTAATTAATTTCTTCACGTAATTCATACACGGCTCCTGAGTAGAAGAATATATATTTTTAACAAAACAACAAAAAATCATATTTCCTATACTTTCAACAATACGGTAAGAAAAGTTTCAATTGTTATGTAAAAAATGGTTGCTTTGTCCAACTCTTTTATTTAAAAAAAGTTCAGAACTGAAAAAGGAGAGAATATTCTAATTTCTTAAGAGTAAAAGATATAACGATCTGCTTTATAAATATTTGATTGTTTCCATATAATTTACACGTGAAAAGTATTGAAAATAACGCACATTCCATTTTCATACCTGCAAAGTTCTGAAATTCTTACAGAGATCTATATGAAAGGAAATTTTATTAACAACCCTCCCGTTTATTTTGTAATCCAAAATTTACTATTGCAGAGTGGCAAGGAAGGTTTGAAGCACAATACATATAGAAAGGCCAATTGCAGTGTATAAACATTACCACTAAAAACAATGACTTTCCGTCTAAAAAACTCTCGTCATATTAGTCCAGGCAGAACAAAAAAAATCGAAAATACACATTGAGATTCGGACTTGCTTTTATCTAAGCACTCCTAAAATTCATATGCTGTTAATTTATAAATAAACAAATGCCTTTTGCTACGTCCATGAACATATTATGCTGTTAGTGATATATTATCACAAAATGGTCAGAATAAATACTCATAGTTATCATTGGAAACTGTTTAAAATATTATCAAATATTCTCTGTAAAAACCAGAGATCTTTTTTTTTCTGTATTGTATTTTTCGAGTCCTTTTTTGAAATATGATAACTTCATGGTGTTATTATTTTCAATGTTGAAAGACGACTCTGGAATCCCACGAGTGGTTTCATTTTAGTATGACTGAAGACAGGTTTTTTAGTCGTATTTCAATGCCTGGAATTAGCTCTGAAGTAATAGTATTTTTACAGTGTTAACAAGAATATTGATTTTCAGTGAATTACATACCTACTAAAAAATCTTGTAACTGACTAAATTTTCATGTGGAAATTTCAAAAACTTGGCAGAGTACAACTTAAATTGCATAATTAATTGAATTTGCGAAATCGAAGATGGTGAAGTAATTACAGAGTAAAATTGGATTGAAAATAGCACTGTAGAAGTATAAGGAATTTATTTTTGTGAAAGTATATTTTAAAATTTTCAATTTGAAACCTCCTAGTCACCAAGAAACTTTATCAACTCTTCTGTAGTGGAGAAAGACTTGCAATTCCGATAATTTTTCAGAACCAAGAAGTTTCAATTTGCTTATTTTTAATTAATATATGTACTCCTTACAAAGTTGTATATCTACATTTTTCAATACTGTATTTTTCCAATTGAAAAAATCAAATGATCTAGAAAAGAGGCGTTTACTGACTCAGAATTAAATAAGTATAAAATGCCACTATAGGAAAATTTTCAATGATTATTTGCATTTATTTCGTCTTCCTGAGATAATTAATCCACCATGATATACATTTGAAAATTTATTTTTAATGAAATGCATATTTGGCAAATATTCAAAATCGACGAGATTATTAGCAGCAATTCTTGGTTACGGTGAAAAACTGGCAAGTAACAATTTCTTTCACTTGTCACGCTAAGCCCATGCTAAGCCTATCTTCCCTCTACGTTCGGAGAGGCGTAGAGGGTAGAGGAAACGGTTGCGTGGCTGGTTCGCGATACTAGCGCCCCCGCATCGCTGGTTCCCTAACTAAGCCTACCCCCGACGTCTCATTCCCCGCGCCCATCTTCTAAGCTTGGTGGGCATTGTCGCCTCTATACCTATCTTCCCTCTACGATATTACCATCTTAGGCATTTCTATGGTGTTGATCTATTGCCCGTCTTGCCCTACGCCCAGGGGGAACTCGAGTCAGTTGTGGAGAAGGGTTTGGTGTCGCATCCTCTGTAAAGGACGGTCGGGCTGTCACGATAGCTAACCTCAAAAATGGTTAAGTGAAAGGTGATAGAAAGCTAGATTAGCAATCCAGGCAGATTTTTCCGATTCCTAACACATTTCTTCGTTCTCTTTTGGATTACAAGAGGACCTATTATAAAGAATCCGCTGATTATAAAAAGATCCATCTTCTGAGCTACTCTACAGGAAAGGCAGGTGGGTGTTCATCAGAGCGCCGGCCTCCGGGCCAGCGGGCTTTATTCTAAGCATGGGGTCCCATAATCGGGATAATGGTCAGCCAAATGAAGAGTAGGACGAATTTGACGAAACTAATGCAAATCTAATCCGCGAATCTCTAATGCAAGAAATGGTCTCCACACAGATTCCTCAGAACTCAACCTCTCAAGTAATGGTTCAACCTAACCTATCTTTTCCGAACACAGACTCCGAAATGGATACGACTACCCCCTTAGAATCTTCAATCAACGTAGCTCCTAATCATAAACCCAAGGAAACCGGGAATCCTTCTGATCAAAGGCCTAATTTGGCTATAAACAAAGCAAAAACTGCTAGCAAGAGAACTATAATTGACTCTCAAAATAAAGTTAGTAATGCTTCTAAGTCGAAACATACTGATAGCACCCAATTTCCTTCCAATCACGAAACTCTAAAACCAAAAAATCTCTACTCGAAAAATAATAAGGGCCCATTTACGGTTGAAATTGATTGTACTGCCAATCCTCCCATCCAAGTTTTGTCTCTAGGCAAAATCCTACACAAAAACTTTAGGGATATAGTTACAGAATGCAAAAAGAAAGGGGGCGTCTAGATTAACTGTGCTTTGCAAATCCAGCCCTGGAGCCAATAAAATAGTCGAAAATATAGACAAAATAAACCCTTATCTCAAAGCCCACATCCCTAACTTTAGAGTCACTCGTTTAGGCATTATAAGGAATGTGCCTGTTGATTTTTCGATAGAAGAAATCAAAGAAAATTCCATCAGTTCTGCTCCTATTGTTGAAGTCAAGCGCTTTGAATGGAAAGACAAAGAGGGGAATCCAACCCCAGGTACCACAGTCCTTCTAACTTTCGATGGACAAATTTTACCACAAGACATCAAACTTTTCTTCCTCTTCCTTCGTGTTAAACCTTATGTCTCTCAACCAAAGGTATGCTATTCCTGTTGCAGACATGGGCATGTGAAAAGCATTTGCAAAAACCCGCGCTGCTTATACTGTGGTGAAAAACCCCACGATATAGGTGAGATCTGCCCCAAAGTTTCTGACAATCCTAAATGTCTGAATTATGATGGACCCCATTTGGCCATTGATAAATCTTATCGCAAATACGTTGAAGAAAAAGAAATTAGGAAAATCGCGGAATATAAAAATATCGGTATCAAAAGTGCAGCTTTTCTGCATGATCACGGAAAACTAAATCCTGGAGACAATTCAAACCTTCTCCATCGACCTTTATCCCATCGAAATTCATCACAAAACCTAACGACCCCTCACTTTGACTTCTCTAACTTTCCTGAATTAGGAGATATTAATCTTGAGCAGTTGAACCAAAACCATAACCAGAACTGTACAGACCAGGACTATAGCAATGCTCTGAAAAAACCCTCTTTCCCAATCAACCGTTCCTATATCCCCTCCTTCTCTCCACTTCCTCAACGAAAAAATACTAATCCATCGCAATCACAATCTCAACCTACTCAACCTTTCTCCTACCTTTACACGAGAGAACCAAGCCCTTCTGGTAATAGAATTCTTTTACAAAACCGACCCCTTAGCTCTCCATCTAGATCTCCTACCCCTCCCCCCTCACCTTCCGTAAATAATGAAAACCTCATAAACATGATTTCATCCTTAATGGATTTACTTAAACTTTTCTCACCAATCATCTCCCTCTTCCAAAATGGGGGACTTGATCAAATCGTAAAATCCTTCGATTGTATGAAAACCCAAACCCTTACATAGATATCGGATTTTCTTATACTATATATTATTACCGCCCAATAACACGTTAAATTTCTGCGATTATGAGAAATTTAACTAAATTAAGGATTATTCAGTGGAATTGTAGAGGTATCATAAATAAAAAAGGTAACTTGGAAAGAATTTTACATAATTATGATGTTGTATTGTTGAACGAAACTTGGCTCAAAAACAAAAATAACTTCTTTCTAAAAAGCTTTAATGTTATTCGAAAAGATCGCGCCAAACACATGGGAGGTGGTTTAATAATAGTAATCAGGAAAGACATTCCATTTACTCAAACTTCGGTTTATGAAGTTCCGGATCATTTTGACACACTGGCTATCTCTATTCCCTCTAATTGGGGGGAACTCATTATAATTAACGTTTACAGAAATCCTAGAGCCCCCAATAGCTCTATTGACTGGAACACTTTCATCAATTCCTTTCCTGGACGTTTCCCCTCCATATTTATTGGAGGAGACTTCAACTGCCACCATCAATCGTGGGGGTGCGATCTATCCTCTTCATGTGGAAACAAATTATTAGAGGCCGTTGGGAATTCTACCCTTAGCATTCTCAATGATGGTTCTGCTACTCGTTTTACCCGTCCCTCCGAAGCTAAATCAGCTATAGACCTCACTATTGTTTCAAGTAACCTATTCCCCCTGAGCGACTGGAAGGTTGACCAAGACAAAATGGGCAGTGACCATTTCCCGATCTCCACCACGGTTGGAATTGCTTGCTCTTTCTTTGAGTTTTTCTCCCACAAATACAATCTGAAAAAGGTCTGTTGGAGCACCTTTCATAAAACGTTAATAGATGTGCAATTCGAAGACGCACTCCCTCACGTTCCTACAACTCCTTTCTTAGCACTTCAAACATACTATAACCTCTTTGACCTAATTGATAATGCCCTCAACATAGCAGGTCCAAAAATTGAAAACAAACCCTCCCGACATCATCCAAATTCCCCACCTTGGTGGAATGAGGAATGCACCAAAGTCGAAAGACAAAGAAAGGCCAAACTTGGCAGATATCGCCATAGGTGCACCTTTGAGAACTTTCTGGACCTCCAAAAATTTGAAGCCGCTACTAAACGAACCTTCAAAAGAACAAAAATACTAGGGTTTAGATCTTATTGTGAATCTTTATCTTCAACGTGTAAGATTTCTAACGTTTGGAATAAAATCCGAGGCTTCAGACACAGAGTATTATCTCCTCCTTCACCTACCACTTCCACTGCCAACACTGAAACGGTAACAGAAATGAAGGATTTCATAGAAAGATTCCACCAAGTCAGTGCACCCCCAAATGACCTACCTCCTTTTCCTCCTCTTAGTAATTGCCCAACTCCTTACGTTGCTACCATAAATTCAAACCATCTTTCTGCACCATTCAGACTCCAAGAAATAAAACATGCTGTGAAAAACTCTAGAACCAAATCCTCTCCCGGCCTGGACAAAATTAACTATGAAGTAATACAAAATCTCCCAGATAATATCCTCAATCAGTTTCTAAGAGTCTACAATTTATTCCTGAACGAAGGTTCCTTTCCTGAATCTTGGAGTAATTACCTCGTTTTCCTAATCCCTAAACCGAACTCACATAAATTCCGCCCTATTGCTCTTGCTTCCTGTTTTTTGGAACTTTTGGAGAGACTTATTACTAATCGTTTAAATTGGTGGCTTGAAAACCCGATGCTTATCCACAACTCTCAGTTCGGATTTAGAAAGAATCGATCTTGCAGTGATAGTCTTGCCATTCTATCCACAGAAATTCATACCTCCTTCGCAAAAGATTCCTACACAGCAGCATTGTTTCTCGATGTAGAGGCGGCTTACGATAGGGTAGTTCCTAATATTCTAATTAATGACATGCAGGAGCTGGATGTCCCCTGGAAAATCTGCAAATTCTTTGAAAACCTAATTACAGAAAGGAACGTGTTCTTCAAAATTAACAACTCAAACGTAGGTCCATATAAATTTCAGAGAGGTCTCCCACAAGGGTGCGTCTCAAGTCCAACCTTATATAACATTTACACAATAAATATTCATAAGCATATCCACCCCTTATGCAAAATTCTACAATTTGCTGATGATATTGTCATATTTTACTCATCACGCAACGTTTATGAATACATCCACATCTTACAATTAAGCCTCAACTCACTACAAAACTTTTTAAAATTAAGAGGCCTCAATATCTCAGTTGAGAAGACTAAGCTCGTTGTTTTTAATTCCAACAAGGTTCGCATCCCCAGGGACGCCCATGTTACCTTAGACAATAATAGAATCTCTCTTTCTTATGAAGTGACCTTTCTAGGTCTGCTTTTCAACTGCCAGCTATCTTGGAAACCTCACTTTACATACTTAATAGACAGAATCCATAAAGTTACCAATATTATTAAATTTCTTAGAGGAACTTGGTGGGGTTCTAACCCCAAATCCTTGCGTATGCTTTATCACTCTCTAATTAGAAGTTTCCTTGAATATGGATGCCAAGCTTTAACAATTTATAGCTGCAAACCATATGATCGGATTTGCAAACTACAGAACCAAATACTAAGACTAATCCTAGGCTATCGTATAACCACCCCTATCCCAGTCATGTACGCCGAACTTAAGGAGCCTCCCCTGCTTCGCCGTTTACAATTCCTAACTAAAAAATTTCTTTTAAAAGTCTTCTCAGTGGAAGACCATCCACTACTTGAATCCCTTTACAGCTTAGAATCAACCACAGCTAAAAATGATGCTTACAATTACAGAAATACCTTCCTCTTACTAAATGCCTATATTCATTTAAACAAGTTTGAATCCAAAATTATGTATTCCTATACCCCTATCAACTACCTTTTAGACTACTCTCTCGAATTCGATACTCCTGACATAAACCTACAGTTAGGCGAAATCTTGATGAAAAGCCCTTCTCCAAACCTGGACGGAATTACCTGTCCTCCTCTACAAATCTTTAGAACATTCAAACTATTTCATCACTCATCTATTTTCACGATTGAAGCTGCTGCTCTCTCTGAAGCGCTAGAAATTATACTGGAGGAAAAAATATCCCCAGCTGTAATAGCCTCTGACTCCAAAAGCGTCTTACACGCATGCCAACACTTTAACCATTCGGAAACCAAAAATTATTTTATTTACAAAATAAGAAATCTGCTCTTCCATGCGAAAGAAGCTAATATCAAAACTAGTCTCTACTGGATACCTGGACATAAAGGAATCTTTGGCAACGAAGTTGCTGATAAACTAGCCAAAATGGCTCAAACCTCCGGAACCCCCCTGGATTATAGAATCCCTTACACTGATTTCTTTAAACCAATTTATGACACGTATCTTAAACTTTCGAATACTGACTTAGAGAGAGATAGTACACGTAGACGAGTGGGCCTTTATTATTTCCAAAATTTCTTTTCAACATTTCCAAAACCTTGGTTTTTCCAATCAAAGTCAGAAAAAAGAAGTGATATTGTCAGTATCTCTCGTCTTAGAAGCAATCATTACGCTCTTGCTGATAGTTTAGCTAGGAAAAATGTTGTAGAGTTCTACGAATGTCCCTGCGGACACCCCGAAGAATATATTAATCATGTTTTATGGGCCTGTCCCCGCTTTCATGAACAGAGGAAAAAACTCGAACTATCCTTAATTAAAATTAAAAAATCCCCTCCCATCTGTGTGGAGAGTTTCCTATATGAACCTAATAGTTATGCTTGTAATCTGATTGTTAAATTTCTAAGAGACTGCGAACTACTAGTTTAAAGTTTACTACTCTATAATATCGCTTACTTCCTATTTGCTTTTATTTACTTATACACTTCATGCTTTGAATCTTTCACGCTTTACGGTACATGAACCCCACAAGTAGTGAAACCATATACATTGGACACAACAACTCTACTTTGAATTACCCGCCTATTGCACACTAAGCGCTGCTAAGCAACTACTGCTCCATCTATACCCTACTCACGTAAATACATATTTAGAAGTCTAGATGATTATAAAATACTTGCTATGGGCGGATAGATCTCGCTGTTATCAGCACGGAATGTCCAACGCGGAAACCTGGATATACCGACAGACCTAGCGCTAAGAAAAAACACCAAAGAAGAAGAAGTTGTGGAGAATGATCAGTGTAAGATCTACTGGAATTTCTCATTCTCCACCACTCAACGTATCAGTGCTACGAAGCCTGACATTGTCCTCCAAGATCTGAAGAACAAGATCATTTACGTGATTGAATTCTCGGCACCAGCCGATGGTAATATCACGGCAAAGGAGGGAGAAAAACGGGCGAAATATCAAGCACTTCTTTTCGAGCTGAGTAGGCTGTACCAAGGCTACAAAGTCCATCTTATAATTCTCATAATCGGCTGTCTTGGAGGTATGAAAGCTTCATTTATTAGCCAACTCAAGAAGATTCCGGCTTGCTAGCGTCAGGCTCATTTCATCGCGAACCGGATGCAAAAGGCTGTTCTCCTGGGATCACTCCATCTGGTCCGTCAACACTGTTCCTCTTAAATTCTACAAAGATTGGTAGCTCTAAAAAAAGTATCCAGAGGTGAAACCTTCATCTCCAACTATCTTGTCTGCCGCGTAAGGTCATCCGCGGCTAGAGACCTGACTCCAAAGAACAGTGTTGCCCGATGTTATCACGCGTAAATTTCCCGCTCTTGCTTACCTTCTAGGACAGAAGGAGCAGAAGCGGATGACGTACACGTTCCAGTAGCTTTGGGATTGGTTTCTTTAAGGAATCATGATCGAAGCTTCCGGAGCCTACAACTTCTCTATTATAAATGAATTTTGAAAAGTCACTCTTCGAAATACTTTTTTGATTTCCCCCGAACTTTCAACAAATAAAATAAAAAATATGTTTGTACACACATCTTTACAACTGAAAGAATATGAGAATTAAAAGCAAAAGGTTATTGAGTATTTGAAACATCATTAATGAAAATCTAAACTTTGAATTTCGTTTCGTATTTACCCACCTTGACCAAGTCTGCAACACATGATTGTAACCATTCAATGACGGAGTTAATACGAGCCGTTCATATCAGCAACGACCAAATTGGCTTAATAATTTAATTCAAAGTTTACCGCTCATGCGCGCGCATGGTGAAGGGATCGAAAAGCCAATTTGTTCGTAGCATTCATGATCCGCTCGTACTCCGATACCCTTTCGAAGTCGAAAATCGAACGAACCTCTCTTTCTATCTCCGCGCGTTAGAAAAAGGGGTCCGTTCGATTTTCTACTTTCGACACGGTATCGGAGTCCCACTGGTGATTCTATTACCCTGTATCTACATGGGCGCTCTGTTTCCGTGCACTCTCTCCGTCCGTCACTCCGTGTTTCTCGATTGAACGGAGCTCGGAGTGCAGGCGGCAAACAGTTTTGGTTACTTTGCGCGGAGATCAAATGTCCCTAGACGATCACTGCTGGTTCGCAAGATGCCTGTCGCCGCGCCAGTTACCCTGTTACACCTAGGGACATTTGATCTTCGCGCAAAGTAACCAAAACGGTTGGCCGTCTGCATT
Source organism: Andricus quercusramuli (assembly GCA_932178445.1). NCBI lineage: Eukaryota > Metazoa > Arthropoda > Insecta > Hymenoptera > Cynipidae > Andricus > Andricus quercusramuli. Next base: position 18,190 of record CAKNXH010059007.1, read on the forward strand.
CCGAGCTCCGGTCAACCGAGAAACACGGAGAGTGCACGGATACAGAGCGTTCATGTAGATACAGGGTTAGAGATGGGGAGTGACCGTCAGATGACCGATTTCCGGTAATCTGACTGTCACCTGACCGGACAAGTGGAAAAAGTGGAAATCATGTTATTACGCGAAAAATTGAATTAATATCATAGATATAAATTATACAAAACCTTTTTATTAGTGAAAGGAAATTTATTTTTTTTTTTAAAGTGAAGAAAAAGGAATAAATACGTAAAAAGTGTTCGTATCTCGTTGCTGTCAACGAACATAACCTATTAAACATGGATAGTTTTTAAATTTTGAAAACTAGGAAGTACATTTTTTTTTAAAAAGAAGCCAAAATGATGGTTTTGTGTGAGTTTTATCATCCAATGAATGGTATAAAATTTAGTTTGTAGTATTTTCTTGTGATAGGTGAACCTAACCTGTATGCATAAGTGTTAAAATAGAAGTTATACCATGTTAACAAACTACAAAACTATTTGGTTTTCATTTAAATAATAAAATTTTAAATTTAAACCCTTTATTTCTAAATAATTGTATCATAGAGAAGGTTAGAATTGGAATAATTCCATCGAAACAAAATTTAGAACTATTTGGGGTTAATTAAAAATGCTCAAAATTGTACAAGTTATGCTTTAAAATTTAAATGTTCAACCTTTTGTCATTTCAAATGTAAATTGTTCATAATTATACAATTTTAAATTAAAATCCTGTATACTTAAATAATTGTAAACAGGAAAAGGTTAACATTAGAATAATTTCGCATGATAACAAAATTAAAAGAATTCAAAAATACTTGCTCAACTATAATGTCATAACACTTAAAAGCGCGCTTTAGGATACTCTCTTATTTACAATTTAGATAACTTGTTCGAAATCAAACAATATAAAAATGAAAATCTTAAGAATTAAACAATGTTACATTGAAAATGTGTCAAGAATAATTTAAATGGAACTTAAGAAATGCGAGAATTTCAAATTAAAACATCGTTTAAAATTCAGGAAAATTCATCATTAGTTTCAATTTGAATAGCTCTAGCTTGTACATTTTTAGTTTTGAATTTGTTGTAACTTTTCTACTGTTCTTCAAATTTCTAATCAATTTAAATTCTTTTGACGAAACATCTAATAGTTGATATTTTACCCAAAAAAAGACGAATATTCATCCAAAAATGATGACTTTTCAATGAAACAGTTAAATATTCAACAAAGCGATTACATTTTTAACAAAAAATATGAATTTTCAACCAATTTGATTAATTTTATACTGAGAAGACAAATTTTCATTTCAAAAATTAATTTTTAATCAAAGAAAGAAGCTAATTTTGAATCAAAGAGATGAATTTTCAACTGAGGTGAAGGAGCTTCAAACAAAAAAATTACTTTTTAACAAAGTAGTTCGAGTTTCAACCAAGTATTTGAATTTTAAACCAGCAAAGGTTTTTCAGGAAAGAAAGAAAAAAAATGGTTGAAGTTTCTACAAAACAGTTGATTTTTCAACAACAGAATTAAGTGTAATAATAATAAGTATTATTATGTACTGAATAAAGCCCAGTTATCTATATTTTGTTAATAATCAGCTATACACAAATTTATTTAGTTCCTTGAGAACTTTCAAACTAAAAGCAAATCTTGGAAAATAAAAGCCTTATACTACAATCAAAACCAGAATATAATTTTGACAGCACCAGCGAAAATTGTTCCATTTCGCGTAAGTATAGTTTTACGGAGTCGCTTCACGTTAAGATAGGTTTACTGAATTATGCTTTCCATCCTTTTAATTCAACCTGTAATTTCTGGCGTTTCCAGTTTTCCTACCTATCACTGAATTGATCCCTATAATAAATAAAAATGTATAAAAATGTAGTCTACAATATAATAAAACAAGATAAAAATACCATAACGTAAAATTCAAATAAGCGTTCAGTAAACAAATCATATTTGCCATAAACTTATGTCTTAATTCCGAATGATTTTTGTAGGTTATGTCTCATTAAAATCACGTAAATCGAAGAAATTGTCCGTCTGAAAAGATCAACAGCCTGCAATGACAGAAAAAATTGTTCCGTTTTTGTTTTCATCTTACATTATTCAGTAAACAACATTCCAATAACGATTTATAAGATGATTTCCACTTTTTCCAAAATGTCCGGTCAGACAGTCAGAGGACGGGAAATCGGTCAGATGACCGAAGCGGCCGGCGTCATTTGACGTCACTCCTCATTTCTAATTCTATCCCACGTTAATAACGACTACCCTCGATACCACAAAATAAGTCAGAGCTCCAATCCAGACTGATCCAGGTAAGTTTACGCTGATTCATGGATTGCACAATATTAGTCAACCCTTTCATCTTGTTTACCGCATATTTTCGGCGCCCTTCTGTCGGGACTTAATCTAGACCGGATATTCTTAATTGCTACGACTAACTCTAGGACGCATTTACCTACGAGAGAGAGAAAGAGAGAGAGAGAAAAAATGCATCATCATTACATCATTTCTCGATATTTCCATGTAACCTGGTTTTCCCCTCTAGTACTATCGAAATCGTAATATAACTTATGAAATTTTATATTATTATTTACAGCCATTTAGTTTATCTTCGCCAATTTTTTCATGAATTCATGAAAACTTATTCTTTACTGTTGTAGGAGACATTGTGCACATACGCAGGTGCTTTTCCTGCTGGGTCGCATTTTTTATGTAAAACATGTTGCAGTAATTGCACTTAAAACCATCCTTTCCTCCTTGACTTGCAGCCACAAAAAGTTTCCAGACATCACCTTTTTTTTAGGCATTTTTCACATTTTCACTACAATGATTCACATGGATTCACAATCGGAAATGATTGGGAAAGCAAATTGATAATGAACGCAAAGTTGTCGACTTGTCGTTGCCAGAAATGCGCTTCACGGAAGTTTGGAAGGAGAAAAAAATAAGTTCTCATAAATTCTCGCCGAGAACGAAGGTCGGGTAAGTTACCCGGTAACTTACCAATATTACCGTACGTTACCAGGGTAATTTACCCGACTCAAAACTGTAGGACTGGGGCATTCGCGATACAAAGCACGGTCCTGTGCTTCGTCAAGCACCACCCATCGAAAATACTCTCGACCAATTAGCTTTCTCGAGAAAGAGACAGTTTCACCCCTCAAATGTTTTTTCTCTCTCTACAGCCAATTTCAGTGCTTCCCGCAGGGGTGTCGGCAGGGATGTGCAGTTACGCGTAACTGGAGGGTTTTGAAGTAAAATACCTAAGTGAAGTATTTCACGTGGAAAACAGGTAAAATACCTAGTAAATTACGTACCAAGGTGGCGGACCTGCAGAACTGTGCATAACCTCACTTTTTTAAACATCTGGTATCGGCACTCGTAAGGGCGTAAGAGTTTTTTTTCAATGCCTATATTGTTAATTGAAACATAATAATATGAACCAGGGATGTGCAGTTACGCGTAACTGGAAGTTTTTTACGCATAATACCTAAACGAGGTATTTCACGTAAAATACCTGGAATATGTAAAATACATGTAGAAAACCTTTGATTAGCTGTCTGATTCGAGGTTTCAATTTCCCGCCTCAGAGGTGGCGCCCTCATATGTGACGTGCGCCGAAGAAAGGGGGCTTACTCTGAAAAGTGAGATTTTTCAGGGCGAGTGGTCGAAGTCGGCCGGATAGACGCGACTTTTAGGAGAGAGGGAAGACTCGCGAAATCTTCCCTCTCCACTCACCACTACATTCTCACGAGGAAAGATATAGCGTAGAGGGAAGATAGGTATAGAGGCGACAATGCAATGGGCTGCTTGAAGCACGCTAAGGGGAGCGATATGGCTGGGGAAGGCTTAGTTAGGGAACCAGCAACGCGGAGGCGCTAGTGCCACGAACCAGT
>CAKNXH010059007.1:30067-68221 GCA_932178445.1 Andricus quercusramuli
AAGAAGATAAGAAAGTATTTGATATTTTTTGTCTGAAATTGTTGAAATATAAATTTTTATGTGCTTTAAAAATAAACGCTTTAATATTGGGTATTTGAATTTGTAACGTCAGTTGAAAAGATATCTGCACGGTAAGGGGCAAAGAATAATAAGAATTGCATTTTCTATATTACAAAATGTAATAAGTTAAATGATACAATGTATAATTTTTTGCAATAATAGTATTATTTAACTGAATATGTTTTGAAAAATACAAAATTCTAACTGCATATTTTGTGTTAAATTTTGTTTATTGTTATTTTTGTTGAAATAGTAAGTATTACATTTTTTGTTGATAATGTATCTTATTTAATTTAAAATTAAATTATTTTTATGGAAAATGCAACTGTTTTGTAGAACTTGAAATTAATTGTCTGGATTTTTCTTCTTTATTGACTGCAATATCTTTAATTTTTTTAAATTCGTCTTTTTGTTTTTAAAATTCTATCTCTTTCGGAATAAATGTAATTTTTTTTTAGAAAATTAAATTGTTTTTGATTTGTAATTGAAAATTTGTTTGGTTGACGTATGTATAAGCTGTTACATTTTTTCGTATGTATTTCATATTTAATGTCTGAAAAATGTTCTTGGTTTAAAATTATTCCCTTTTGTTTGAGAATTCATTTTTTTTTTCGTTAAAGGTCAATCTTTTTTGGTTAAGTTAAACTGTTTAAACATCGTGCTCATGTTGAACGTGCACCTTTATCTTTCTATGTTTAAAACATATCCTCGTAATCTTATATCTCTCCTTTTCTAAGATGCACGTTCAACATGCGCACGATGTTTAGCGACGCGCTAGATGTCTACAGAAATTTTACGTCGTATTTTTCCGACGCGCTCGCTGTTAGGTGAGAGGTGGGAGGGAGTAGGGGCATCCATCGAGTGTGGACCGACCAAAAGTAAATGTCGATAAAAATGGGACGACCATAGAGTGTGGATCGACCGACTGTAAGAATCGATAGAAATGAATCCGCACATTTGAATGTTTGACCAATAGAGTTCAGGGAAACTTGGCGCCAAATAAATTGACCAATGAGGTTAGTGGGTTACGCGTGAAGTTTGCTTCAAGGTGACACATTTGAAGTTAGTCGAAATGCATGTCCTTTTTAGATAAGGATATATCCTCCTTACAAAATTGTATATCTACATTTTTCAATACTGTATTTTTCCCACTGAAAAAATCTAATGATCTAGAAAAGAGGCGTTTACTGACTCAGAATTAAATAAGTATAAAATGCTAGCATAGGAAAATTTTCAATGATTATTTGCATTTATTTCGTCTTCCTGAGATAATTAATCCACTATGATGTACATTTGAAAATTCATTTTTAATGAAATTAGCACCAGTTCTTGGTCACGGTGAAAAACTGGCAAGTAACAATTTCTTTCACTTATCACGCTAAGCCCATGCTAAGCCTATCTTCCCTCCACGTTTGTATCGAGGCTAGAGGGGTAGAGGGAACGGTTGCGTGACTGGTTCGCGATACTAGAGCCCTCGCATCGCTGGTTCCCTAACTAAGCCTACTCCCGACGTCTCATTCCCCGCGCCAATATTCTAAACTTGGTGGGCATTGTCGCCTCTATACCTATTTTCCCTCTACGGTATTATACATAGTTTTCTACAATTTTCTGCGTGTATTACGTCGTTTATGTATTAATAATGTATAATATATATAAACACATAGAAAAACTCAAGTGACGCGTCACTGCACAACCCTGCTAGTGACTAGAGAAAGGAACAAGAAGTATATAGGAGTAGTGTTATTGTGACACATTTACCAGCTAGCAATAAACCCGCGAAAGGTGTTTAAGGTACATATGCACTTATTTATGTTTTTGAATGTACTGTCATCTACTTTAGGGATATAGCCTAGCTTGCCATAACCTCAAACTTAATAGGTCGAGTATTTGTCTAAAGCAAATTTGTCCGGATTGAAATTTTTTATTCTGGCAAATTGAGCCGGACTTTAATTTTATAGTCCTCTCTTGAAAAAGAAATAACTGAATACTGTTTCCATGCTCGTTTCAAACAAGGTTTAGTATTTTCTACCCCTCAGCTTATACCTGCATTACTTTCAGGCTACTAAAATAAACACTACTCTGTCTTCGACTGTGGCATTATACACAATTTTCTTTTTTTTTAAATAAGCTCTGCTGTATTTAAATAAGGAGATATGTATACACAAATGTATTAGGGATACACACACACACACACACACTGGATATAGGATTAGGGTTACCAGATGGTCCGAGTGAGAAGAGCGGACACTCTACACACCCCCCCCCCCCCCCCAAAAAAAATGAAAAGAAAAAATGTAACATTCGAAATAATAAAAAAATAAAAATGAAAATAAATGAAAAAAACAGTTTTTGAAAGAGCGTAACTTATTTGGTGATTCTCGAATAGGGTTACCACCTTGGCCAGACTGCTCGCCCGGAGATTTTCACAGTGGGTGAAGGGGGTGAAATCAAATATGATTATCGGTCATATGTGAATACCGCGAGAGTTCATTCTACAGTCGGTATGTAGCGAGCATTGGCCTGAAGGCGGCTAATTTGAATAGAATTCGTTTCGTTTTTACTTTTTGCTTTCCTTATAAGTTGAAAACAGAAAAAACCTGAATTTTACTCTAAAAACTTACAGGCCCGGAGAAATTAGAGCTTGTCCGGGGAGCCGGAGATTTGACCTCAGGCCCGTAGACTCCGGGCGAGGCCCGGTGAGGTGGTAACCCTATTCTCGAACCATATACTCTACCTGGAGTTTGGATGGAATTCAAAATAAAATAAAAAATATATTCGTACATTTTTATTTCATTCATATAGGCTAAATCCATACTGAAAAGATGAAAATATTTATAACCTTATAGTTCATCGGTTTGATCGAGAAAAAAGGCGAACATTTCACATAAAAAGCGGACAAGCGAACACGGGACAAAAAAAGCGGACGTCTGGTAACCCTAATAGGATTCCATCAAGGTTCAATGGAAACCGCGTGTGCTTATTGAAGGCGCCAAAGCCACCATTTTTGCTTCCTCATAGAGGAAGATTTGTAATGGTAACATTTTCCAGAATTTTTACAATTCATTTAATTAAACCCTCCCTAAGTTAAAAATGTCTAATACAATGTTCTAAGCAAATGTCCGGATGTGTGTGTGTGTAGATGTGTGGATGTCACGCTTTTTTGTGAACACGATAACTAGAAAACGGTTGCAGATAAATTGATGAAATTTGGAGAGCTTATTTTCCTCACTAATATCTTGAAAATGACCGAAGGATTTCTAAAAATATTTATTGCATTTTTTTTAACACTCAATAATATTTTAAAAATCGGGTTTTTATAGTAAAACTTTTTTCATTCGCATAATTCAAAGTTCATGCAACGATATCAAAGATTTCTTGGTTCGAGGCGAATCGATTGACCTATAATATCAATACATTTTATTGAAGAGTAGGGAAGTTATGGTAATTTATATAGTTTGAAAATCGGTTTTTTATAGTAAAACTTTTTTCATTAACATAATTCAAAGTTGATGCAAGAACAAAAAAGATGTGTTGATTCGACTCGAATCGGTTGACCTATAATATTAATCAATTTTATCGAAGAGTAAGGAAGCTATGGTAATGCATAATATTTGAAAATACGGTTTTTTATAATAAAACTTTTCATTAGCATAATTCAAAGTTAATGCAAGAATATAAAAGATTCCTTGGTTCGAGACGAATCGATTGACCTATAATATCAATACGTTTTATTGAAGAGTAGGGAAGTTATGGTAATTTATGTAGTTTGAAAATCGGTTTTTTATAGTAAAACTTTTTTCATTAACATAATTCAAAGTTGATGCAAGAACAGAAAAGATGTGTTGATTCGAGTCGAATCGGTTGACCTATAATATTAATCAATTTTATCGAAGAGTAAGGAAGCTATGGTAATGCATAATATTTTTCATAATACGGTTTTTTATAATAAAACTTTTTTCATTAGCATAATTCAAAGTTAATGCAAGAATATGAAAGATTCTTTGGTTGGAGAAGAATCGATTGACGTACAATATTAATACATTTTATTGAAGAGTAGGGAAGTTATTGCAATTTATATATTTTTAAACTCGTTTTTTATAGTAAAAGTTTTCTTATTCTCATAATTTAAAGTTGATGCGAGAATAGAAAAGTTGTGTTGATTCAAGATAAAAGTTGAGTGAAATATGTTGTTTCAGTGTTGAATTATGTAAGTATTGAAATCGCTATTGGCCTCGTTTAGTGTTGCCAGACTTCGCATTTTCGTGCTCACCGCGAATACCGACCGAACTGTCAACCATTGTTGACATATAGTTGCAATTTTTCTTTTTGCATCTTTTATACTCAAATGATGTACATAAACGTACTTTACTGTCGGCTCTTGCATTTCTTAAAGTTTGAAGCCGATATTTCACTTACAAAAAAAGTTCTTAGGATCAAAAAATTCACCCAGTGTTAATTTTTTCGAAAATATTTTTTTTGCGAAATTCCTCATCGAATAAAGTATGTAAACGTAGTTTATTGTCTTCTCATACATTTTCTAAAGTTTCAGCCTGATATTTTATTTACAAAAAAAGTTTTAGATTAAAAAAAAAATTCAGAAAATTGAAAAAGTGAGGTCGGTAATGTAGGTATTTGTCTGTGTCACATGTCCTTAATGAGAAAAGCTTTTTTCATCGACATAATTCAAAGTTGACGCATGAATTGAAAACCTTTTTGATCATAAATTTTTAAATAGATTAATTCTGACAATTTTGGTAAAGGAATCATAAAGCTGGGAAAGGGATAGGGTGCGACAGAACTTTTCCTTTCCCTTTTCCAGCTCAAAAAATTATTATTCCGAATACAAGATTTGATTTGTCTCATTTGTCTTTGTATTTCAAACATTTTTTGTATCATTTTGTAATTTTTTATTTTTTGTAAATTTCTATTTTTAAATTGAGCAAAATGAAGATTTTGGTTTGTCTATTATTGAAAAAATAACTAATGCGTCATATATGAGGAAGCAAATACTTTTGCTAACGGGAAGCAAAGTGCTCGTGAAATGAGCACCATATAATTATAAATACAAACAATGTGGAAACACTCGAGATCGAATTCACAGCTAGTTTATGGATGTTTTGGTTCGTGACCATTCGGGACGGTACAATAAAACTTTGATGTTTTTACAAGTGAGCAATATAATAATGGTAATATCCTAAAAATATGTATAGATTAGAATTGTGAAACACTTATTGGAACCTTTAAAGGCCACAAATTTGTACAAAATAATTTGTCTGCAGATAAAAATGTAGTGTGAAATTGTAAAGATAACTAATGGATATTACAATTACAAAATGAATGTAAATTATAATTATTTTGGAGAAAAATGCATTTGTTTATTCACTATGTGAGATTGAAAATTTCTGCATTGTTTGATTAACAAATTATTCTTTCGTAAACTATTTACGAAAAATGAATGAAAATTTTAGGGGATGGTGAAAAATAAATGCAATTAACAATAACATTTCCAACATCGTTCTATTTGTTATTTTTGCTAATTTATATCATTTTTAATAAACAATTGCCGATTTTGCCCTGTTCTACACACGGAATTAAAAACAATTTTCAAGTAGCGGGAAGTATGAACGCTTAAGATTCAGAAACCGTTTCAATTTTCTTGTGCTCGCTCTTTGTGTTAATGATACATAATATTGTTTAGCGCTGCGATCTGCGTGCTGCGGTAGCCGCTCCAGTGGTTTGAAATAGGAATTTACTGTTCGTAATCGCCCACAAGTTGCATTTCTTAACCGATTTCATTAGGATTGCTTAGCATTAAACTTTTAAGAAATATATGAACAAATGTATGTATGTATACCATTAAGCCATTTCCCTTTCGGGGTAGGCGTGACACTACCCGATTCGGGTAGTGTTTCTAGGTGGATAGTTTCTTGTAGTAAATAACTACACGTGTGGGCTCACCACACCCACGACTAGCTAACATCACGTAGTAGTATTATTCCGGAATGGTCACCCATCCAAATACTAACCGCGCCCAACACTGCTTAACTTCAGTGATCTAGCGAGAACTGTTTTTTTTCAGAGTGGTATGGCCGTTGGCCAACAAATAACATGACGAAATTGGCCATTTCAGCACTGTCAATTTTTATGTCAAGAAAAAATGCAGAAATGAACTCAATATCAGTTTAAATTATTATATCTGCACTTATAGAACAAAATTAATTCTAAAAATATTTAACTGAATCATTATAAACAATTTTTTTAAACAAATTATTACTAGTGTTTTTTTCTGATAAAAAATTGTTTGTATTACGCTAGTTGCTGAGATTTTTCATGAGAGTCATAATTTATTTATAACGAAAAATTAGCATGAGTTAACATTTACTGTACGATTCTCCTGAAATTGATGAATAATAAAATGTTTTCGGCAAGGTTTTTTTTCTCCATAAAGCATATAGAGAAGTTTCAATTAAATGTTATAAAAATTGTCATTCACTGACTTGATTATTTAATTATCACCTATTTATTTATTATTTACTTATCACCAATAATAATAAATTGTAGACCAGTCTCGTAGCAAAAAATAGCCTTCTTCCATATAATCAAACGGCAGATTGTGACATTTTCAAGTAGAAATTGTTATTAACAATTACGCAAATTGTTATTTAGTGTCTCATATCCAGTTTTTAAATCAGTGTTAGCTTATTGTCGGATAATTCCAATGGAAAAACGTCTCTTTTGTATGTAAAAATGATGAATCATAGTAAAAGAAATGTTTATAACAATCGCATAAATTATTTTTTAAACTATTTTGTTGGGTAATCACCGCAAGAAATATAATTCCAATAATGATTAAAGCAATTTTTTATTCTACAAGGAAACGGTCATTTGGGACATTTGTTCAAGTAAATTGTTATTAACAATCTATTATTTATTTTTCATGAAGCTGAAGTATATAAAAGCCTTTAAAGACAATTGTGGATCACTTTTGGTCATGAAAATCAGTTTAGTTATGAGAAAAACTTATTTATAGAGAATTTTCTTATCAAATTCTCTTATGAAAAAGGGGCAAAATGGGCATTTGTTTATTATTAAAAAATGTTATAAATGAGCAAAAATAACAAATAGCACCATGTTAGGAATGTTATTGTTAGTTGCATTTATTTTTCACAATCTCCTAAAATTTTCATCAATTTTTCGTAAATAGTTCTTCTTTATTCATAATGTGTCCCCCAAGGGTTTACATGACTTCCATTTCTTACAACATTTCCTTCTACATGTTTTATAAAAACTTATACTTACTATTTACAATTATTTACACCTATTTACATAAAATCTTATATCTAACGCCTTTAATCTATTTTTGACGATAGCGCAATTTGGGGCGTGTTAGCGAACGAGTGAGCGAGTTATCGAAAGCGAGAGTGCAAGAGAGAGTGGCAACGCAAACGCATCTTAAATTACTTATGCTATTACATAATCATTACTTACAATTTTTTACGCTTCTAATTTAAGCGACTTCCGTTTCCTTTTTCTTTCACTTCTCTTGTACCTCCATTTTTCCATTTTTTTCATCCATTCTTTCATTCTTTTTCAATTGCTCCCCTAGCATCCTCTAACTCCTTCATCCACTCTTCCCCCGAACCATCCTCTCCTAGAATCCTTACCACATTCTCTTGCCAGCTTCCTTTATCTTCCATTCCTCTCCTACATCCTTCCTCCTGAACGTGTATATTTCCCTTCCTCATCCATTCCATCAGTTCTCTCATCTCTTCTGATTTCTTTTGCATATCACCGTTTACATAAACCCCGACCATATTCCACCTCTCTCCTCCTATATTTATCTCTTCTACTATTAATCCTTCTTTATGTTCTTTCAACTCTTTTTTATCATTCTCTGTCGTGCATTCGTTCCTTACTCCCATCACCATTCCTCCCATTGCTCTGCCCTTTTTATTCTTCCTCTTTGCATTTTGAACCTGCCATTTGTAACCTCTTGGTAATCTTCCCCTTACTCTTTCCCATCCCTTTTCATCTAGCCACGTCTCCATCATTACTGCTACATCCTATTGTGTCAAATTTCTCATAAACTCCCTATCCTTTCTTTCTAAGCCTGCTATATTCCAGTAGCATATCCTCCATTCTTCCCTACACGGAAAAAATTAGTTGTTGAAATTTTGAATGACTGAGTCAACCACTCTAGGATAGGGCTAAACGTATGTCATAAATTGGAAGAATCGTCTTACAAACGTTGATTGATACATGTTTAAAAAGTAGAAAGAGTTGTCGAAAGTAGAAAATAATTTCAGTGAAAATGTGAAGACCAGAGGAATAGAGTTCTTGAAACACTGATACACTAATGCTTCGAAGCCAGTCAATGAAACTTTCGATGACTCCTAACGAGTTTTTAGAAAACAGTGTAGCCAAGTTGAAAAAATATATATTCCGCGGTTGTATTAAATATATTTTTATTCACATAGACTCACGCTTAAGTTATATTTATTTTTACAGATACACATGAACCTATGAAAAATCGAAACAAATTTGTCGGCGGGATTCGAACTACCTAACGCCTATCGAACGCAACTTATCGCTAACAACTAGACCCGACGGCTAACTTCACACATTGAATATTTTGCACAAATCTCAGTGAAGATCCAAATTTAAATCCGCGCTCATTTGCTCATTGCCGGTGACCGCGATTCCATTCAGACTTATACATATACCACTTCACCTGAGTGTCACTACGTGTTAATACAAGCATCCAATGTGACTGTACATTGAGAATATATCGATATCTAGAAGACAGTCAACGAATTCTTCGACAACTTATAAATCAGTTATTCGTTTCTGTGCTAGAGTTATTGTATTCCAAATCTTGTGGAATCTAGAGGACTTTTTATGAAAAATTGAATGCTTGTCTAGAACTTTGTCAAAATCTGCTGAATACAAATTCGAAAACTGATGTTCCTAGATTGTCTTCCAATAATTCGATGACTTTTTCCACTTTTTCAATGAAGTCTGCGGCTATTTAATCAAAATTATACGAGATTCTAAACAAAAAGTGGCCTATCCTAGAATGGCTGACTAGTCAAGTGAAGTTTCGACAACTTATTTTTTCCGTGTACTTTCGTTTCTTGTCTCTTTTGGTTTATCACTATTTCTTATTTCTTTACCTCCTGTTCCTTTCTCTCCTAGTTTCCCGATACCCATGTTCTTCTTCCTTCTTGTCTTTCCTCCTCCGCTATTTTCCTTAAGCTATATTGCATATTCCTTTCTACCCATGTCAAATCATCCTCTATTCTCTCCGAGCTTCCATATAACATACTCTTCTTTGTCATCACTTTCCTCTTATGTTCCCATTTCTTCAGTTTCACTAGTGCCATTCTCTCCCCTCTTCGCTCTTCCCTTCCTACACTTCGCACTTCCTCTATCTCTACCTTAGCATCAATCCTTTTTAGTACTTCTTCCACTCCTTCCCTCAGCTCCTTCCCCTCCTCTAATCTTAGAGCCTTTATCACTATGTTTCTTTTTCTTTCTTCTCTCTTTTTTTTTCTATTCTTTGCTCTATTTTTCTCAGGCTTTCCTTCTTCTTTTTCCCACTCTCCCCACCTCCAAACTCATGGTTTGAGCTTTCAATTTTTGTTCTTCTACCTTCCAACTCCTCTACCTTTTTATTAGGCTCTTCCTTCTTTTCTAGTCTTTGCTTCAACATCTGCATCCTTTTCTCTAACTTTTCCCTGACTTCTTCCCATTTCTTCATTTCATTCCTAAGTTCGGCCATTTCCTGTCTAATTTCTCTTCTTATTTCCTCCACCCTTTTCTCCTGCTTTTCTTCATACATCCCCATTACTTCTATCATCATTTTGCGCGTTTCTTTCAATTTATCCTTTTCCATCTGATCTTTATCCTCAGCTTTGTCTCTTTCTGTCTCCTTAATTTTCTCATCCATTTTTGGATTTTTCAAGCTTGCCCCTATATCTTCCTTGTCTTCACTGCTTCCCCGCTCCTCTCTCTTCCTTTTAAAGAATGCCTCAATTGATCCCACTCTTTTCGCCCTCAATCTATCCTTTTCTACTGTTTTACGTACTTTCCCCTTGCCCTCCTTTCTTTGTTCTCCCCTTTCGGTGTACAGAAAACTTCATGATCTGAATCCCTGCTTTCCTTGCTAGTATTCGCTCCGCTAGCCATGAATCCAATTCAAACGATCCCGCCTTCTATCGTTCCCTGTCTCCATCTACCGTCACGTCTACCTGCCTTGCCTTTCTCCCTCTCTACCATTCCCTGCCACGACACGCTACGACCAACCTGGTCCTCCCACCCTGTCACAAACCTCAAACCCACCTAACCTCAACTTCCACACAAATCTGTCTTGATTCCCAAAAATATCCTCACCCCCTTGTCAATCTTTCCATCTCTCAATCAATCCTTCACAAACGAACCCCTCTACACACATCCACAATCCACTCACCTCAAATTTCACCACAATTATCAGAAAAACTCAGCACCAAATTGCACTACTGCCACACACTTTCACGCGGGAAACGGAAGTCCTCGTAAATAGTTTACGAAAGAATAATTTGTTAAGCAAACGATACAGAAATGTTCAATCGGACATTGAAAAAAATTTTTCATGATGTGACTTGATGCTAATGACTAGATTATGTTCCAATTCTTAGTTTTAATTTTCCTTTCAACGTCCAAAATTGTAGGCTCCTTTTGGGAAATTTCTACTCTTTTATTAATGTAATTACTTTTTCTCGAATTTTATTAAACTTAAGGTTTTAGTCAATTCACTCATTACAACTAAAATACATTTTACATGACTTTTATTAATATTTTTAAGTTCTCTTCCATACTACTTTTGAATATCCCGCATATCCCGAACTGTCTCGAGTGGTCTCGAACCAAAACATCCATAAAAAATATGAATCCAAGCGAAATTTGGAGCTGAACTCCAAAATACAAATTTTTCGGAGTAACTCCAGAATTGCCTCTCCTTTTTTTCGACCGTCGTCTGTCGGTGCCATAAGTAAAGAAAAAAATTAATAAAAACGATTCTAGTTCTTAAACATCGTTCCTTAATAAACTTTTCGACGTTTCGGCATACAATGCGGACCTTTTCCAGGAAAAATTCCTTCTCTGTACTTAGTATGTGGAGTCAAACATTAAGAAAAATTAAAAACAATGTCAAAACATTAGATGCTTCAATGAGAGAAAATATAATTGGTCACATTTTTGTTGAAAAATAAAATAAAATGTATAATAAAACAGTTCTTTCTATTTCTTTTGTTGAAACCTCTAGAAAATAAATTTTTACGAGGCTCCAACACGACATAAACCTCGTTCTTGTGAATTGAAAAAAGTTTGAATTGATTCCTCCTTCATATTTCTCATTAAACGATGCATGTATGTATGTATACCATTAAGCCATTTCCCTTTCGGGGTAGGCGTGACACTACCCGATTCGGGTAGTGTTTCTAGGTGGATAGTTTCTTGTAGTAAATAACTACAAGTGTGGGCTCACCACACCCACGACGGGCCAACAGCACGCAGTATCCCTAACGGTCACCCATCCAAGTACTAACCGCGCCCAACACTGCTTAACATCAGTGATCTAACGAGAATTAGTGTTTTCAGCGTGGTATCGCCGATACTTTAAATAATTCGATTTATGACCTAAATCTTTAATGTTTTTAATCGTATTATTGATTTCACAGTTTAAACATTTGTTCTGAAAAATTAATCAAGTTTTTAGAAATTTATGGAAGACTTTATAATGTAAGTTTATCAATTGAAATTTATTTGTCTGCTTTTGAATGTGAGCTGGAATCAGGGATTCTTTGCGACATCTTATTAAAAAGGTTCGCTGTTACTTCAGGTGGACTAATCTTCTTTGGACGTTCATCCAATTTCCAAGTTCCCATCTGATGTTCTGATTATACTTTCTTGAAATATAAGTCAAATACCCCATCCTTGCAGTACGTCGATGGTTTCAAAGTGTCTCCAAAGGTTTCCCGATTTTAATATTTTCAATGAGAAATCTACATTTCTTCTTGAAGATATTAAAATCATAATTTTCTCTCTAATAATAGCAAACCTTTGTGAGGTTTTTGACTGTTAGATGTGTCTGAGTGTGCCTTTCTGAGGGCGTTTTAGATTCTGGGAATGCGAGAAATATTATTGTTCTATAAAGCGAGAATAGGGTGTACAATACTTACCTTATTTATACAATTCTACGTAATGCGCTATTTCCATATTTTTCTTGTACGTTACAACACACCGAATATGTACAACGACAAGCCAATAATTTTATATGATTTCAAAAATTATTATAAATTCTTTCAAGACAAGATTTGTAAATAATTTTAATGAAACCTTACTGGTAGAAACGGAAGCGTTTGGAAAGATTCAGAAAGGTTTCGGAAAGATTCAGAAAGGTTTCGGAAAGAGTTACCGTTCCGATACTTTCCGAATCCTATGTGAACTTTGCTTCCGTTTCTTTCTGAACGTCGAGCTGTCCGCCGAAACTTTTCGAGTCTTTCCGAATGCGCCACTCTCTGGCATTACGTACATTATTGCTGCACATTATCACATCTAAATATTCCAAATTTCGAATATTCCACTTGCCCCACTTTCATGGGCGACAACAAAATCTTAGGATTTATCCGTGCTTCTTTACTGTCGAGGGAAACCATACCCTCTTTCAACAAGCCCATGTTGTATTTCAGTAAAAAATGATGACTTTTTTACATTCTTCATAGCGGGCTATGACTCTCCGTTCCTCAGTCCCCAAATTACCTTGAATCATGTTCAGTGAAATATCTCACAACAACGTATCACTAATTTATTTGTATAAACATCCGGCAAAGTTAATTTCAATAACCCAGTAAAATAAAAAATTTCATAGCCAGCTTGATTGTGTGCTTGAATCAGCGGCGGCGTAGCATGGGTTGGCACCCGGGGCGGTTGCGGTGTGGCACTTTGGTTTCGTCACCCCTTATTGCCCCTTATTGGCACCCCTTGGTGCTTGGCACAAGGGCTGGCACCCGGGGCGGACCACCCCATCGTTTAAATGAACATTTGCACCAACCAGAGCATACATGTAGACCCGGGGTCCCTAGCAATCCACACGTGTTAAAAGAGCTGAACACGAGAAATTTCCCCTCGCTGGGGACCCCTGATGTAGACTTACGCATGAAAAGGGCGAGTTACGTGTAGGGTCATATATCTGGATAAATTCGCGACACCTTAAGCCTAGGACGAACCTTTTATGCGGCATCTTCTTGAAGAGTAGTAACAACTTTTGAGCCCCCCCCCCCTCCCAGGCTTTATCTCAAAAGTGCAAACGAACCAAAGATATGGATGGCTGTTTTCTGTGGATAGAAAACGGGCCTCAAATTTTTACTACCGCGAACAAGCTGGAAAAACCAGGAATTTTTTTTAAAACCATGATTTTTTAATATTTGAATTTAGTTTTGTGATAAACATCGTGTCGTTTTTTGGAAAAATTGCGTTCTTAGTTGCTTTAAGTAAAAGAATCGAAGATCATACTAAGTGTTCCAAAAATAAATTTTTATTAACAAAATAACATCACTTGTCTCCTTCATTCGCTGAACTTTCATTATAGTTTATTTTTTTAATAAATTCGTAGTTTTATAATTACTTTTGCAATATATATTTTTTCACCTTTTTTCGATTTTTCTCAATAATAATAATAATCCAAATTTCTAAAAATTAGAACACTTGGAAGACAATAAATTAAAAATCTGTATTTCTATACTTCCTGTCAAACAATAACTTCACATCAATTACAATCTACACCTTTTATTAGACACTTTTTCAATATTGCTAATAACTTTGAAGTAAATCCTTTCAGAAAATCATAATATTCTGGTCAATTTAGACTTGAACGTTTAGATGAACTTTTTTTTATCAGAACTAAACTTGACACAGTTGTCCTTCAGATTAAAAAAATAAAATCCAAGGAGCTTTTTTTTCTTGACGTTTTTATTGTATGATACATCCTGATGAATATAACTAAAATTAAAATAATTTATCGTTTTCTTTTTTTTCGGCAGAAGATATGTGGCCTGATCCAACGGATACATCAGTAAGAAAGCCACGTAGGTTAACTGGAACTCCAGCTAACAAATATTTAAGCATTGTAGGCTGCATTAGTGTCGGCAGCGTTATTTTAATAAGTTACCTTTTCAGGTAAGCTCATTAATTGGTTCTTTTTTTGACTTACTTTCCTAAATAAAAAGATTAGTTATGTATGTTTATCTGAACAGGTCCATTGTTCGTGTATAGGAAATTTCAGCTGGATATACAAATATATATAATTAAAAAAGGGTTAAACATCCATCGCAGGGTCCCACTGAGAGCAACTGCCATCTAAAAAAAATGTCAACAGCCTCTAGTAGAACCGCGGTAAATCACATTTATGGCCGCGTCTCACAACCGTGAGATGGGTGGTCACAGGGCACGATGAAATCACAACCACAGGCTGGCGAAGTCCTCTTGTGTCTTGAGGACACGAAGCGACCCAAGGATGACAACTTCCTGCATCCATCTCGCAAGTGCCTTGGAATATTTTTGGCATGCGTGTATGGCTTTAAAGGTTACGAACCAGTGATAGTTTCGCACCTCCGAGAGCACCTACACAAGGACAATTACTTGTACCGCATATTTTGGGTACAGTCGTTGCAGCTCTCTTTTAAGGTCTTGATACCTCTCCTCCTTTTCTTTCTCCTGTGCAGTGATGTTGTATTCGGACGGAGCCGAGAATTGAATATAGTTCGTTTCTCGAAGTCCTGGAGAACAATGTCAGGTCTCGAGTGAACAACGGAGACTGCTGCCCAAAAATCGTAGTTCCAGAAAATGTGGCACTTCTCGTTTCTGACAATTGACTCCATATCCGGAGCGTTCGGTAGGGCAGGGTCGCGATCAACACCGTAAGAGCGACAAAGATGGTAATAAAGTACTCTTAGGGCTACATTATGTCTATAGATGTACGTCGTTCCTGCGTGGGTATATATATATATATATAGTTAAAAGTTTGTCATAAGGACAACCGCAGGATTTCGCCGGGAGCGGCTGCTAATCTAAAAAAAAAATTGCACCCGCTCCCAGCGAAATCGCGGTAAAATTTCAGCTGTAACCACGCCTCACGACCGTGAGATGGGTGGTTACAGTCTGCGCGAACTCAATACGATCATCCGGCGAAAGTCTCATGCACCCTGAGGACACGGAGCGACCCAAGGACGACCGCCTTCTGCATTCTCCCTGCAAGTGTCTCAGCATTTTGTTGACACGCAGGGATGCTTTTCAGGCTATTAACAAGTGAAACCTTGGCACCTCCAAGAGCGCCAATGATCAGGACGATTAGCTTAACAGAATATTCCGGGTATAACCGTCGCAACTCCCTCATAAGGTCTTTATACCTTTCTTTCTTTTCTTTCTCCTTCGCTGTGACGTTTTTGTCTGCTGGTGCCGAAAATTCGATAAAGAACATGGTTCGTTTCTCGAAGTCAAGAAGAACCATGTCAGGCCTCGAGTGCGCAACAGAAACAATTGTCGAGAATATGAAGTTCCAATATATGCGGCACTTCTCATTCTCGACAATTGACTGTATTTCTCTAGGGGCGTTCAGAGGAGAGGTATTTGGGCTAATGCCGTAAGAGTGACAGAGATGGTAATAAAGCACTCTCAGTGCCGCATTGTGCCTTTGGATGTAGGTTGTTCCCGCATGAGCTGGACAACTAGATAGTATGTATCCTAGATGCTCGGGGTGTTCATGACACGCTCTGCAGCTATCATCGGGAATATCTTGGCTCAAAATGTAGCGACGGTATGCTAGAGTGGAAATCACACCATCTTGACATGCCAAAATAAAGCCCTCTGTGCCCGACTTCCATCCGGGTGATCTAAGGAAAGCAAACGTCAGCTCATACGACATCGACTGATCTTCCACATTTTTGTGGAAGATGCCATGCATCTTCTTGTCGAGGAGCTCTTCGCAGAAGTTTTTCTCCTGTGCTTTCTTAATCCGGGCCTTCAGGAGTGAGTATTCAAGATGGATAAGATTTGATGCATTTCGCTCACTCCTGATATTGAAGTCAAGGCCGAGTGTTTCAGCAGCCTTTTCTGCTGTTTTGTAAAGAAACGCCCCTTTGCCTACTTCTTCGTGTTTTCTGACCATTTTAAGAAGAGGATCTTCTCCATTTGCTACAATATGTGCTGTACCCAGAATAATCCTGTTGTGAAGACATCCAAGATTCAGTTTTCCACGACCACCTTGACGGCGTGAGATGTAAAGTCGTGGAACAGAAGACTTAAGGTGCATGCTTTTGTTCATGTGCATGACCTTTCGGGACCCGATATCGAGGGATCTCAGCTCGTCCTTCGTCCATGGAACTACTCCAAATGAATAGAGTACTACTGGGACGGCAAGCATGTTCGTTGCAGATACTTTGTTCCTCGCCGACAGTTCGGAAGACCATATCTGTCGGAGGAGACGTTTGTATCTGCATCGGAGTGTATCCTTTATAGATGTTACGTCCTGAATGCGGCTTTGTGGCACGCCCAGGTATGTATAGGGCTCTCCAGCGCAAAGGTGTCGTATAGCGCTTCTGTCAACGAGTTCAGGATCTTCGGGGATGCCGTTAAGTTTTCCTTTCTTCAAATTAACCTTGGCGCATTTCTCTAACCCGAACTCCATTCCAATCTCTTGAGTGTACTCTGTGACAATTTTTAGAGCTGGATGTAGTTTCCCTTGATTTCTAGCATAGAGCTTAAGATCATCCATGTAAAATACATGAGTTACCTTATACTTTCGATTTCCAGGTTTGCCGCAGAGGTACCCTTCGGAATGGCGAAGTGCGAGAGATAGTGGCAATAATGTGAGGCAAAAGAGAAGAGGGCTCATGGTATCGCCCTGAAACACACCTCTCTGAAAGGTGATACTGTTAGTGATCACACGATATTTTCCAGATAAGATGGTAAATCTGGTTTTCCAAAGCGGCATCAATCTATCTATGCATCTCACGATGTGTGGATGAACCTTTAAGCTTTCCAACAGACAGATGATAAGTCTATGGGAGGTTGAATCAAAAGCTTTTCGGTAATCTATCCAGGCAATCGATAGAGATCGTTGATAGGATGCTGCATCTTTACAGACACATCTATCGATGAGCAGGTTCTCCCGACATCCTGCTACGCCTTTCTTCGAGCCACGTTGTTCATACATCTCTCGCCACACAGGTTCAATTGTCCGAAGAATCCTATCATTTAGGATGGCTGTGAAGATCTTATACAGTGTGTTCAGACAAGTTATTGGTCTTTAATTCTTAGGGTCAGCTAAGTTGCCCGTCTTGGGCAGGAGCACTGTGCGCCCTTCCACCAACCACTCCGGAATAGGCTCTTCCAACTTTAGATATGAGGTGAAAATTCGGGCCAGATGCTGGTGGGTTGAAGGAAACTTCTTCCACTAGAAGGTCTTGATACCATCTGGTCCTGGAGCGGGAAAGTTCTTCATGCCTTTTAATACGTTTTTCACCTTCTCGACAGTGATAGGTTAGCATTCTTTCTCAGGTGTTATGAGGGCATTGCACAGCTCCTTGAAGCTATTTATGTTCTTTGAGTCTTCTTGAAGTGGAAGCTGGACCTCGTAGACTTCTCTCCAAAATGCTTCGACCTCCTCTGGTTTGGGCGGATGGTCGACAGTAATTGGAGGTTCTTGGAAGAGTTTAGATGGATCAGATGAAAATTGTTGATTTTCTCTGACCCACCTCTCTCTCCGCTCTAGACTTCTCCTAGCGTTAGATAGTATTCGTATTCTGTCAACAATATGCTGTCTGATGGTCATTAGCTTTGATTTGTTGATTGTGTGATGACGGATCCGCAGTTCGCGCGCGAACCGTCGAACCTTGGCAGTTAAATTCCTGCCAGATGTTATGTAGTCAATCACACACTGAATGCGGGACGCGTACTGTCTAGCCCAGCCTATCTTTGTGCTGAGTTGATGCATTCTTCTTTTGGTCTTATGATCAACCGTTGGTTTTGTTTTACGGCTTGCATCTGCCAAAGTTCTCGCTGCATTGTACACACCACAACTGATAGTCCAGAGGTCGGATTCTTCGGAAAAATCTCAACGAAGTTCATCATCCAGTTCAGTCAGATCTTTGGGCTTGGGAGAAACCTGAATGTTGATGTTTCTCCGGGTCCTGAAGCATCGTTCTTCCGCTATTGGATGCCTGTTCGCGGTTGGTCTCAGTGTCGCCTCTCTTTCTCTGTTGCCGGCTTGTTCTGGATGCGGTTGAGTAGGCACTCCGCTTATATAACCTCTTTTCCGGAGGTTCTCGGCATGGTTTCGCAGACGTTGTTGCGAAAAGTCTGAGAGCTCTGGGTGTTTCTCGCACCACAGAGCATGCAGTCGTGCCATGTAACCTTCTCGTTCAGGGACAATACTGGCATCGTAGCACTCCAGCAGGCCGTCATTGAGTTGATCCGTCCACTTAAAAGTAACAAGATTCCGCCGGTCAATCGCATTGACTCCGTCTTGATTGGCTCCCCCAACTGTAGGGTAGTCGGCATTGTTGTCCGACCCATTGTCGGGAGCCCTGCGCGTTCGATTGTTTTGAACCGCACTTACTACAATTATGTTTGGTGTTGTCATTGTTGTTCCCACGAGCAGCTAGGGAAAGGGTTCATCCATCCTTGTAGAGCCCCGCATGCAAGGATAAGGCTGTATACTCTGAGAGTCGCCGATTTCCCAGAATATATATATATATATATATATATATATATATATATATATATATATATTTGAGGCACGTCCAGAAAGTAAGTGTACTGGTACTCTCACAGCTGTAAGGAATTTTTTTTCGACATGTTGGCAACACTGCCGCGTAGCCTGACCCCTCCCCTTCAAAACGAGACCAATCCGAGGTTAGTGTGTTGAAAACTCTTGACGCAGTAGCATCTCGCAAAAATGTCGATCGTATCTCCCGCCAAGTGCGAAATTCGCGCCGTCATTCGCTACCTCGTTGTGAAGGGAAAACCTCAAGTTGAGATTTATAATGAGGTGTAAACTGTTTACGCTAATGGAGCTATGAACCATACGAGTGTGTACAAGTGGTGTCGCGAATTTAAAAATGGCCACACCTTTTCACCCTCCGCTAAGAAATTCAAAACCACAATTTCAGCCAAAAAAATCATGGCATCCGTGTTTTGGGACCACAAAGCGATAATTTTGATTGAATATCTGACTCGCGGGGAGACCATCAACGCGGCAAGATACTGTGAGACGCTGAAAAAATTGAAAAGGGCGATTCAGAATAAAGGAGGGGCATGCTGACGAAGGGAGTCTGCCTGCTGCACGACAATGCCAGACCTCACACGGCCAACGCACAGTAGGAAAAAAAGCACCTTTTTTGGACAAAAATCGACCGACAGTGCAATTCTTAACGGATTTTCATGTTTCTTTTTTAGAAATGACAGTAAGGCTTCCAGGTATAACGACTCTTGTGGATATTTTATTTCGTCTCAACAGAAATTTGTTATTAAACAACAAAGTTACAACTTTTTGTTGCTAAACTTTTCCGTGATACCATTTCTTCTAAGACTTTCAAATTCATTAAAAAAGATCATAAATCAATGTAATAAATAACTAAAAATAATTTTCAGTGAACTAGAGTAACAACAACATTTTTTAATAATGTTAAAAACAAATTAATTAAGAAAAGTCATTTTTTCGTGATTTGCAATCATTAGCTAATTTTAACCCATAGCTTTTGTATAAAGTATCATAGATAATGATGTGCACTTACAATAAGTTAAGAATAGCTAATGATTGCCAGTGATTTAAACAAGTTTTATAAACAAATGCACATTTTGACCATTTTTTGATGAAAAGACGTGATTTTTTTTTTGCGGAATCAACTTAAAATGTTTTGCCAAAGACTCCTTGCTATCATATTTTTCATAGTGACCAAAAAATGTTAATTGTTTAAACAATTTTTATAAAAAAATGCACATTTTAACCATTTTTTCATGAAAAGGATTGGTTTTTCTTTTTGCGGAAACATCTTGAAATGACTGGCTAAAGACACCTTGCTGTCATATTTTTCATAGTGACCAAAGATTGTTAATTATTTAAACAATTTTAATAAACAAATGCACATTTTTACCATTTTTTCATTAATAAGCTTAATTTTTTTGTGGAATTAATTCAAAATGTCTTGTAAAAGAATCCTTGCTGTCATATTTTTTATAGTTACTTGATATGCGGCACGGGGAGGTTGCTCAATCGGACTTTGCATATCATGTGGCCCTAAAAAGGGACATTTTTAGTTAGTCATCCGTACTTCAGGCATTCGTGATTTAGAAAAACAAATCAATAACGACTTGAAGTTGCTACTGCAACTTCAAGTCGTACCTCATTTTGTTTCCTTCATTTGTTTTATTACCTTCGAAGTATTTTTTAACATGGAATACAGAATAAAAAATCAGCACTTATGTGAAATCATTTGGAATAGTGATCCACAATCAAAATATAACAAAGTAGATTTGATTTTGGATAATATTAAGGCTACGTCTTCTTTTGATAAAAGTCAGTTAATGGTTATAAGAACAAAATTGGTTGACTCTTTTATGCCTTTGTATAATAGAAAATGGAAAAGCGTCTGTAGGAAGAAAGCATTTTTTGTACAAAATCATGCTGACTTCTTAGAAGCAGAGTTCAAGGTACCTTTTTCTTGTCCACCTATCCGAACAAAAGGTTTGACTAATGTTCTAAAGAGAGGAAGACCACGATTATCATTTAAAGATGGATCCGAAAGGACGAAGAAAAGGCGCGTCCAAGAACTTGCTTCAAATTATAGCAAGGAAGAATTATCCAAAGCACTTTCATTGATTGAAAATCAGTCCGATAGTGAATCTGGGACGCAGCAGCTTCGTAAAGAAGATGATAACGAGAGTAAATTGCAGAGAATCTTGGCGATGTACGTGGATTTAGGTCTGTCGAAGAGGAAATACGAAAAGCTAACAACGTACAATCAAGAAATAAGTGGCAATGATTCATATACTCCGTATTTGAAGACCTCCGAATCAAAAAAAAACATGTTATCCAGGAAACGGTGAGCATATAGAAACATCGAATTTAGGAGCAAGTGTCCATTTCATAAGTTTATTGGGTCATACAGTTAAGCGAATCTTGTTACAAATAGAAAAAGATGATCCCGCTAATCTCTTTGGTAAAAAACTAGTGCTCTTTGGGAAGTGGGGTATGGACGGTGCTTCTGCGCATCAGATGACACGGCCAAAGTGGTCGAAGAAGGGTGATGATATGGATGCGACCGATGAATCTGATCACAGTGATTCTGAGAGTGAAGGAAACATGAGCTATGACAAGTCTTTTCACGGATAAATCTTTCTTCTTGATTTCTTTTGTCCCTCTTCAATTAAAAGCAGATGGCGATATAATTTCGACAAACAAAACACCTTCATCTGTCAATTTCTGTAGGGCAGTTAAATTTAATTTCCTGAAAGAAACTGATTCTCTTGTAAAGAAAGAGTACAGCTATCACATAAAGCTGCTGGAAAAAGTTCGTACCTATTCCATTGATGTCAGTGAAATGTGTTTTGATATCAGCTTTGACTTGAAGTGTACGATGATTGATGGAAAGTGTGTAATATTCTTACTGGACAGAAAGCATCTTCTCGCTGCAATATTTGTGGAGTTCGATCAAAACATGTTAACAACTTACCATATGTAGCTAGAATTCCATGTAATGAGGCACGCTATAAATTTGGTCTCTCGATTGTTTAAATCATTGGCAATCATTAGCTATTCTTAACTTATTGTAAACGCAAATCATTATCTATGATACTTTATACAAAAGCTATGGGTTAAAATTAGCTAATGATTGCGAATCACAAAAAAATGACTTTTTTAATAAATTTGTTTATAACATTATTAAAAATTTTGGTTGTTACGCTAGTTCACTGAAAATTATTTTTAGTTATTTATTATATTGATTTATGATCTTTTTTAATGAATTTGAAAGTCTTCGTAGAAATGGTATCACGGAAAAGTTTAGCAAAAAAAAGTTGTAACTTTGTTGTTAAATAACAAATTTCTGTTGAGTCGAAATGAAATATCCGGAGTTAGTCATTATACCTGAGAGCTTTACGGTCATTTCTAAAAAAAAACATCAAAATCCGTTAAGAATTGCACTGTCGGTCGATTTTTGTCCAAAAAAGTTGCTTTTTTTCCCACTGTGCAACGCCACGAAGCAACTCCTGGACTCTTTTGGATGGAACGTTTTGAACCACCCCCCGTATTCCCCTGACCTGGACCCTTTAGATTTCCATCTCTTCACTTCCCTGAAGGTGCACATGGGTGGAAACAAGTTTTCAACGGACGAGGAGGTGAAGGGGGAGGTGGAGAAGTGGGCGAAAGAGCTGGCGGGAGACTTCTGCGAGGCAGGCATAAAAAAATTGATCCCGCGGCTCACCACTTGCATCGAGAGGGATGGTGAATATGTCGAAAAATAACTTACATATGCACTAGTTTAACCAACTATGTTTTTGTTTTAATAAATTTTTTTTGAAGCCTACATAAATAGAGTACACTTACTTTCTGGACGTGCCTCGTATATATATAATTTAAAAAAAAGTTAAACAACCACCGCAGGGTACCACTAAGAGCAACTGCCGTCTAAAAAAAAAAAAATAAAATGTCTAAAAAAAAAATCATCTCGTGGTTTCTGACCATGTTTAGGAGAGGATCTCTGCCATTCGCAACGATGTAAGCTGTACTTAAAACAAATCGGTTATGAAGACACTGGAGATTCAGAAGTCCGCGTCCGCCTTGGCGGCGTGAAATGTATAATCGCGGAACTGACGAATTGATATGCAAGCTTTTATGCATATGCATGATCTTACGCGTGGTGACTTCAAGGGCCTTAAGCTCGTTCTTCGTCCATTGAACCACCCCAAACGAGTAGAGTAGAACCGGGACGGCAAGCATGTTAGTCGCAGATACCTTGTTCAACGCCGACAGATTGGAAGACCAAATCTGTCGAAGAAGATGCTTGTATCTGCTTCGGAGAGACTCCTTCACTGATGTTACGTCCTGAATGCGGCTTTGAGGCACGCCCAGGTATGTATAGGTCTCTCCAGTGTTAAGATGTCAAATAACACTTATATCCACAAGCTCAGGGTCCTTGGGAACGCCAGTAATCTTTCCTTTCTTCAAATGAATTTTGGCACACTTGTCCAAACCAAAGTCCATCCCAATCTCTCCTGTGTAGTTCTTGACGATATTTATAGCAGTTTGAAGTTTGCTTTTACCAGCGGCATAGATCTTCAGGTCATCCATATAAAATACATGAGTGACCTTATGCTCACGCTGATTAGTGTCGCCACAGAGGTATCCAGGAGAATTTCGTAGTGCGAGAGATAGAGGCAGAAGTGTGATGCAAAAAAGCAAAGGGCTCATACTATCCCCTTGAAAGACGCCCCTCTGGAAGGTGACCTTGTTCGTCGTCAGACGATGATTCCTAGATGAGACGGTAAATCTAGTTTTCCAAAGAGGCATCAATCTCTCTATGCACCTCACTACGTGTGGATGTACCTTCAAGCTTTCCAACAGACAGAAGATAAGTCTATGAGAGGTTGAATCGAAAGCTTTCCGGTAGTCAATCCAGGCCATTGACAGGACGCGCTGATGGGCGGCAGCGTCTTTACAGACACACCTGTCAATTAGCAGGTTCTCTCGACAGCCTGCTACACCGTTTTTTCGAGCCTCGTTGTTCGTACATCTCTCGCCATACAGGCTCAATTCGTCGAACGATCCTGTTGTTTAGGACAGCTGTAAAGATCTTATACAGTGTGTTTAAACAAGTTATTGGCCTGTAATTCTCTGGTCTGGACAAGTTGCCTTTTTTCGGTAGGAGTATACTGCGTCCCAACACCAGCCACTGCGGAATGGGCGTCTCCGACTTTAAATATGAGGTCAATATGCGGGCCAAATGTTGGTGTATAGAAGTAAACTTCTTCCACCAAAAGTTCTTGATACAATCTGGTCCAGCACCGGAAAAGTTCTTAGTGCCTCTAAGTGCTTTTTTCACCTCTTCAGCAGTGACTGATGGGCACTCCTCCTCAAATTTTATGAGGCTGTCGCAAAACTCCTTGAAGCGGATGATATTGTCAGTATCTTCTTTCAACTCTAGTGTTTTCGGGATTTCGTACACCTCTCTCCAAAAAGTCTCTACCTCCTTGGGCTTGGGTGGATTTTTTACAAAAACAGGGGGATCACTGAAGAGGCGCGATGGGTCAGCAAGAAACTGTTGATTCTCCCTGTTCCATCTCTCCCTCTTCTGTATCCTCCTCCTTGCGTCAGATAACAGCCTTATTTTGTCAACAATATGCTGCTTGATTGTCAGCAGCTTTGACTTGTTCAGTGTGTGATTCAAGGTCCTTAGTTCTTGGGCGAACTTTCGAACCCTTTCCGTGAACGGTCTACCAGATGTTATGTAGTCAATCACATATTGAACACGGGACGCATTCTGTCTTGCCCATCCAATTTTCTTGTTCAGTTGATGCAAGCGTCGTCTGGTCTTCTGATCCATCGTCGGTTTCAGCCTTCGTTTTGAATCAGCCAAAGCTCTCGCAGCACCATAAACTGAGCAATTGATGGTCCAGAGGTCGGACTTTTGCGAGATATCTCCACGAAGGGAGGCATCCATTTCAGCCAGATCTTGGGGCTTAAGAGGAACTTGCATGTTGATGTTCCTCCTTGTACTGAAATTGCGATCATCTTCCAGAAGTTGCCTGCTTTCTGCGGTTGGTCTCAATGTCGTTTCATCTTCGTCTGCAGCTTGTTCAAGCAGCGGTTGAGGAAGCGCTCCGCGTACATATCCATTTTTCCGGAGGTAGTCGGCTTGATTTCGCAAAGACTGATGCGAAACGTATTGAAGCTCTGGGTGTTTCTGGCACCACAGAGTATGCATACGCGCCATAAAGCCTCCGCGAACAGGGATAATACTGGCATCGTAGCAGTCTAGCACGTCATTCTTAAGTTGATCCGTCCACTGAATGTGGGCGTTTGGCCGGTTTGTCGTCGTGTTTCCATCTAAATTATTTTCAGCACCCCGAACTCTAGGGTGATCGGCATTGTTTGCCGATCCATTGTCGGGTGCTCTGCGCGTTCGATCGTTTTGAACCGCATCTACAACATTTTGGTGGTTTGTTGGTTTCATTGTTGTTCCCACGAGCAGCTAGGGAAAGGGTTTGTCAATCTTTGTAGAGCCCCGCGTGCAAGGATAAGGCTGATACTCTGAGACATCGCCCGGTATCCCAGAGTCACCGTTAAAGACACCTCACCCAGGTGCCATGCAGCTTTCGGCACGGTTCTCACACCTTCGCTTAGGGGTTATTCCTTCGGGACCATCCCTGGACAATTGTCCGCGACTGCTTAATAATTATTGTAACCATATTCAGCAGAAACGCTTGGTACGGGGACCCTTTATCCGCAACCCGAGGACGCGTTCGGTGGCTTTGTCATAAGCCCTTCGGTTCTATTCCAAGGGAATCGAAACCGAAACCGAATATGTATATATGTATATATATATATATATATATATATATATATATAAATATATAATGTTTATGGACCTTTGAGAGGACCTGTTTCCTCATAAATTATAAATACAATTCCAAATTTTCCCAGCCGAAAGTTTATTGTCTGAGTGGTAGACTGACCGTAGGTTGGGATGCGGGGAATTCCGCAAGCACTCACCCTGCCTGCCATCCTTAATAAATTATTGACTATTCTTAGAATAAAAAGATATTTTTATAATAATCCAAGAAATATTTGTAATAAAATAAACGGTATATGTAGAAAAATGAGCTGAAAATTTAAAAGTTCCATTGCTGTCTAAATGAGGAAGCCACCACTGTTTTTTGATTCTTCTCTAAACTTTAAATGCTTTATTTACTTTGAATGTATTCTGAAACTAAAACTCTAGCTAAATTGAAACAAGGACTAAAAACATACCTTCAAGAGTGGAAAACTTTAGATATTCAACTTCTTTAATTTTATGAACTTCATTCAGATGTTGATAAAGGATGTCGATATTCTGAGGAGTTCTGCGCACAAGGGACATTCCAAACTGACAGTATCCGTACGTATAGATGGCTCCTTGAGATGCATATTTGTCATGTGCATAATATATTATAAATGTATATTCGAATGAAAATCTTGAAAATAATTGTGAAAATAAGTCGAAAAAAATACTTCCACGTCATACTGAGCTTCATATTTTCCGTGGAAATCTCTGTTGTGCGTATTCAACGCGGATGTGTGTTGAGAACCTTTTTTAAAAATATGGCATGAGTATCGAGTTTCTTTTTCATTACACCAGAGCTTCGTTATATGCTCAATCTCGGGGGTTGCCTGAACATGGCCTTGGGCATATATCGCCAGCAGCGAAACGTAAACAGGCAGGGCCGCCTAAACCGTTTCCATGACATTGCGCAATCTACTTGACTGCGGAGTAATGCAGTGCGTCCCTTCATAGGCGGAGTCGCAACCGTCTCTCACCCTGCCCCCTGAGAAACTGTGGGCACGAGCAATCCTAGGAATTGCTAATATCGCCTGCAGTCGCGCGAGCATATAACGAAGCTCTGGTGTATTTTGAATTTTGTGTACACTTTTTCTATGTTTATATAAATTGGATCATCTGCTGAAACTTTTTCCACATATTTCACACACTACCATAGCACAGTATTAAAGCAACATTCAAAGACTGGAAATTTTATACCTGCTTGCTGGTTCATTAGCAAATGGTCTTAATTCTAAAATTGTATGCCCTATTTGTAGCATTTACTCTTATTTACCCTCACCACCACTATACCAGTTAAAGTGGAAAGAAATGATGATGTCTAATGAATTGGAAAAGAACGCGCGGTCCAGCGCGGTCTACGGCTGCAGAGCGCGTGCGCATTGGCGTCGACTGGATGGATCCTCCGCACGGCATCTTGTGCGCATTGACACTCTCGTAAACTTGCAAAGATCATTCGCTTCAAAATGTGGGTGCCATATTTTCCTAAACTGCGCAAGCGCGGAACTGTGCCGCAGGCGCCGCGTGTGCAGAACGGCTCGACTATACTGTTGGTTAAAGGGTTCGACCTGTTCGAGGTAATGGTTCACCCGAATCAGTGGAGCCGTTCTACCAAACAGAAGTGGCGCTGTTCACTGTGTGATTGGCGCGAAAATTGTACGTGTCGGGTTAGTGGCTAAATGCTCATCATAGCTTTGCTATACAAGAACACGAAAATTTAGCAGATCCTACTCAAAGTTACCCTGTTAGAACGCCTAGAGCAAAAAGTACTACGTCTACCGTCCTTATTTTTTGTATGGAAAGATACTGAGAACACTTAGAAAAATACTCATCATAGCGTTACTATGTAAATACATAAAAATTTAGGTTTTTTGTCCCAAAAATTATGAAAATTGACTCATGTTTGGCTCAAAATCAGCATGCGGGATCAGAAATTTTCTGGAAAAGCGAAAAAATGTCTTGAGAAACTACTAGGTTCAACATTAAAAAATGATTCACAAATTCAACTCAAAATCAACATGCGGGATTCGAAATTGAAAAAAAACGGCAAACCTTGCGAACGGCAAACCCATTAAGTGGGGGCGCTTGCCACCCTTTTACGAACTGATTAAAATACTAATATTATTAATGAATAAAACATTTTTGTCATTAACAGATTATAATACTTAAATTATTCATTACTCAGAAGTAAAATATCTTCATTAATTATAATATGAATTGAAGGGTAGAAATGCAAAAGGAGTCAAGCGCCATTTTTCTCTTTTTTCAGGAGAGACTAAAAACATGTTGTAAATTCAGCGGGGCCATTTTAAGAAAAAAATAAGAAAGTGCTTTCGAGATACTTTCATGTTCTATCGAACTAAAAAAAGTATGCTCACAAAAAGCTATCTGGTTTCGAGAAATTGAATGAAACAGGTCACGTTTCGAGGTTAGATTTTGGGTCCGTATCGACTTTTAACATCTTTCAACATTAATTGTGGAGTCAATTTGCAGTTTAAGAAAAAACTAAAAATTTGAATTCTAGCTGTTGAACGGACGAATGGATTTCCAAAAAGTTTGTTTAAAAAAAAGCATGCAGTTTCGCGAAATTAGAAAATCTAATTGCGACTTAGAAATTGTGTAAAACTGACATTTCAACTTCAAAATAATGACGATAGCAGTAATAATTTTACATATTTCCAAAAAATGAGGAATGAGGCTATTCAGTGCTGAACGGAAGGGACCCAATAATAATAAAAAATAATTAGCCAGTGTCGAGAAAAATGAAATTTGATTTTTTACTTTGTGGTTAGAAAAGCTTCTCGCATTGTGAACACAAGAACACAAATTTTGAAAAATGATGCCCCAAAAAAATTCTTTGGCAGGCATGTGTAATAGAATTTATCTGATTTTTTGAGCTAATAAAATCGATTTCGAAAATTTGACGCTTGACTCCTTTTGCATTTCTACCCTTCAATTACAAATTTGTAATTATAAACATTCCTTGAAAACGCACATTTCGACGGGTATAAATTAGACTATGCCATAATTTGGTTCTGACGTTAAAAAGACGTAGACGTTCACTTTTGATATTGTCTAGACAATGTAAAAAATGAACGTCTACGTCTTTTCAATGTCAGAACCAAATTATGGAAAATTCTTATTTGCACCCATCGATTTGGCGAGACTCTCATTATAGTGATATAGTACGCATTATGTTGGGTATGTAGTATAACTTCATAAGTTGCTTTCTCGTAGATATTAATTCTTGTGATATTAATTATGCCTTGAGAAGAAACGTGTGGAATGTTGTTTACGTGATTTTTCAATTAGTATTAAGAACATTTGTCAATGTTTATATTAATAACTATAATAGCTTACACCTGTCCTTAGATTGTATTTATATGACATTGTTTTTATTTGAATATTTATGTGCGCATGGGTTGCGATGCATTGCACATATGAAGACAGGCCCGTCAAATGTGCATTTTTAAGAAATGTTTGTAATCATAAATTTATAATTCATATTATTATTGGCGATATTTTCCTTCTGGGACATAAATAATTTAAATATTATAATCTAGTAATCACAATAATGTTTTATTCATTAATAGTATTTGGCGAATGTTAGTGATCTCACATTCTATTGTCAAAGGTTTATGACATTTTTCTCCTTTTCTTACCCTTCTTTCTTTGTTGAATAATTGACCCGCCGGTTGCAGTAACCAGTCCGACGCTCGAAAACGCGTAAAAGTATTGTCCGATTGTCTCCAAAAAATAAAATTTTCAAAATCGAAAAATCAATTTTTTTCAAAATACAGAATTGTAGAGAATAAGGAAATGAAACTTTTTTGTGTTAGAATTTTTTTGTCAGACGTTTATTTTTAATAATAAAAACGAAATATTGAAAAAATGTTTCCCTGATTTAATTAAGTTTTAAAACTTAAATCGTTCTAACTCGGCAGTGAGTGATTTATTCAGGAATGTTTAATGAAGTTTTTTGAAAAATTTTGTTTTTGTGAATAAACTGCTCAAAATTCCTGCCGGTTTGATGATTCTCGACAAATTTCGACCATAATCTAAATAGTACACTACCGTCAGAAATTGTCGGTACGATCAGCAAAAGTACTATTAATAATCACTACTGACTTTGAAACCTAGAAAATTTTTAGCAAAAATCTCCAATTCATACCACACAGTTTTCAAGGTTTTATCTTTAATTTAAGCCAATAAAACTTGAAAGATCTTCACGGGCTCTCGAGATACGACCAAAAATGTTCAAGCGTGACCGCGCTGAATTTCAGTCGCTTTTGAAGCAAGTCTGCCGACGGGGACGCGACGCAGACACGCTTGAAGATTTATCTTAGATCTTGGGAACAGGAGAATATTTTTGAAGTTTTATTAGCTTAAATTAAAAGTGCGATTTCACAGATTACGTCCTGTTAATTTCAGTTTTTTTTCCATAAATACGCCAGAGCTTCGAAACGTAAACAGGCAGGGCCGCCTGAACCGTTTCCATGATATTGCGCAATCTACTTGACTGAGTAGTAGTGAATTCGTTCCTTCATAGGCGGAGTCGCAACCGTCTCACACCCTGCCCCTTGAGAAACTGTGGGTTCCAGCAATTCTAGGAATTCTAAAAACGCCTGCAATCGAGCGATCCTCTATCGAAGCTCTTTTGTATAGTTAGTCATAGCACGAGTTGACGTTAAGAAACAAAATCTGCGAAATGCTCAGTGATCACCGCTCTCGCGGTCGACAGCAGTAATCGCCGATTGAAACTTGACATTTGAGACTTTGACATTCGTAGGCATATCTCAGGAACCAGTGAAGATTTTTTAAGTTTTATCAGCAGTGATTTTTAATAGTACTTTCGCTGATTGTGCCGCCAATTTTCGACGGTAGTGTACTATTCAGCTTATGATTGATATTTGTCGAGAGTCATCAGACCGGCAGAAATGTTGAGCAGTTTATTCACACAAACAAAATGTGTAACTGTGATAAACGAGGACAGTGTCTGTTGTTTTTGTATTTACTTCACTGGGGGGCGTGAGGTCCCCCTGGCCATCAAGTTACAAAGCCTATTGTGCCACACCCATGTTTATTCTCAAGGCCGTACATCGAATCCGGCCACCTTCATCGAGTATTTTAGATCTTGGTGGATTTTCGTTGTTTCCAACGTTCTGCAAATACACCTCTCAGGTGCCAGGCTTCTTGAGATACGTCTAAAAGTGCCAAAGTCTCAAATGTGAAGTTTCTGTCGGCGGTTACTGCTGTCGAACGGTAGAGCGTTGATCGCCCAGAATTTCGCAGATTTTGTTTATTAACTTCAACTCGTGCTGTGACTAACTATACTTATGGAAAAAACTGAAATCAATAGGACGTCATCTGTGAAATCTCATCTTTTATTGAAGCCAATAAAACTTCAAAAATATTCACGGGTTCCTATGATATAACATAAATGTTCAATCGTGTCTGCGTCGTGTCTCAGTCGGTGATCCTCGCAGATGGGCAGACTTGCTGCAAAAGCGACTGAAATTCAGTGGGGACACGCTTCTACATTTTTAGCCGTATCTCAAGAACCCGTAAAGATGTTTCAAGTTTTATCGGCTTAAATTGAAGATAAGATCTTGTAGACTATGTGGTATGAATTTGAGATTTTTGCTAAAACTTTCCCAGGTCATGTCACAGGTTGAATTCGAGATAGAAAACTCGAGAAATTCTTGCATTTTTTTTAACTTCTCACGTGGTATATTCTCTTGAAAAGATCAAAAAATCTCTATTAGGGCTCAATTCATGCGTAATGTGATAAGCTTTCTAATGATTTAAAAAAAAAGGTTCTTACTCCTGTTTGAACGAGCAATCACGTTTCAAAGTCAGCAGTGATTTTCAATAGTACTTTCACTGATCGTACCGACAATTTAGTTTATGGATGGTAATTGTCGAGAATCATGAGACAGGCAGAAATGTTGAGCAGCTCATTCACAAAAACAAAATGTGTCACTGTGCAAATGAGGACAGTCACAAGGATTAAATTATCAATCAATATGATTGAATAATGAATACTACAATATTTTAGAAATGATAGTACTACGAATAATCATTGTATTTTTTCTGTTATAATGTATATATACAGTAGGTATATATAATATATCTAATAATATATAAATATACTTATATAATTGTATCAGATGAATATATGCAGGTACCAATGCACCTCAGGAGTCGGAATATGTAAAAATTACTGTTTTCGTAGATATCATGCACATTAAAAATGATTGAAAGAAGTTCTGTGATTTTCTCAGATTTTTTCTAACGATAGAAAGAGAGAAAAAAATAAAAACGATAATTGACGTTACCCCCTCCAACTCATCCAATATGGCGGCTAACTGTTTGAAATGTTAAGACATTTTTTTTATTGTATGCTTTCAAATGGCTGACTAAACATTTTATTCCCTTAGGGGGTATTTTTTGCATGTTTACCCGGCTATACCCTTTCCGAACCAATAAAAAAAGAACGTTCTAGCGTAAATTGTCCTCTCTCGTATAATTTCTTTTTTAGTAGCCTTTTCTGGGTTAAAATTTAAATGATCACTGCCTAAAGTCGTGTCAAAAAACCTGGGATCTTATGAAGAGGCTTTTCGCGGGCTTCAAAAGTGGTTAATTTTAGATCTAAATAACGTTAGATATTGTTAGGAAAACTTTTTCGGAGACAGAAAATATAATGTGAAATTTAAATTACTGTTTATTTGTACTTTCTCCCAGGGTATTGAGGTTAAATTTAGCAAAACATACAGAGATGAAATATGTGCCGTTGACTAACGTTGGTACCCAGGAAAAAAGAACCGATAGCAAGCGAGTCGGTTTGAATTGCGTATCTGTCATTTGCAGATTGAAAAAATAAAAATCCAATCGGTTGGCCACATTTTTAATCTGTCGCCTGTGCGCGATGCTTCAATCTGCCATTCCACATTCGTTAAAATGCTGAGTGAATAGACTTGAATGAGACTGACTAACCTGAAATATGTTCTATGGGCATTCTACGGTTCATTAATGTGCACACGAATGCGTTGAAATTCAATATGAAATGGAGAACTTGAAAGACCACACTCAATGGTAAAAATACGATACAAAGATAGCAACTTTGTATGGTCGTGAATCTGAGACGTATAAGTTACCCCACGTTATGATCAACTGACTGGGAACTGCTGGTTACAATTTGAAAAAATAAATTGTTTTCAATGACACTGAATGGTCAGTGCCATTGTTTTATTCAGTGCACATCCTAATAGCTACAGGGAGTGCATGTGTCAGAAAAAAACTCCGCAATCCGCTCATATATATTTGCATCCCAACCATCTAAATGTTTAGGATTTCAATATCCGCATTTTTGTTAAAGATAATTTTTATAAAATTAAACGTGAGTTATAGTTTTTGTGAATTTAAAATTGATATATGGTGAATGTGAAGTTTCATAACCTAAAGATTGTAACTTATTAATTTGTTACTTTCAAGGATAAAAAGATTTCATAAACCTAAATTGAAAGAAAAAAAATCAGTTTTTAATATGTGAAATATGTAAATAAATGTTCAAAATTCATATGTAGTGTGATGCAAATATGTGAAAAATAATGTTAGCAAAATTAATTAAAATGCCAGAAAGTAAATAGTCTATAAATAAAAGTAGACTATATATTTCAGAATGTGCTTAAAAGTTGTAAATTTAACTATTTTTTAGTGAATAATTTTAGCTAATTAAATTAATTTTTGTTACTTTTAATAAATTATTTTTTATCGGAACTATTAATTGTTCCTTTTGTTGCCGGTTCATTGCAGATTATGTTTACTTTATCGACATGAGGTTAAGCTGCCAACTGCTGAGCGTGAAAAAGCACCTTTAATCGAATCGAGTCAAATCAACATTTTAATTTACATTTTATTATTATTTTTTAAATATATTATTTATATTGATCAGCATGCAAATTTCTTACTTAATGTATTTATTGATAAGCTGTAGGCGTGACTCGCTCGGTTGGAAAATAGTAATGTGGGGAAAGCGGTATAGATTTTTTAGATTGATCTCGAATTTTCGTGTTGTTTATTTAAATAACACGTTCGTTCCGCAACCCTGCTCCGACCCAGGTTGCTGATCAATCTCTCTAGCGATCACTCCAAGTGAAGAGCATCACAAGGTTGTTATGTGAGGTTCCCCACTCGAGCCCATTAGTATTCAAGGTCTTTTCTTTCAGGCGTCATTCACTCTACTCACATTCTTTGTGTAAACTATTTGTCGTTTCACTTTTTCATGCAAGTTCTCCTGTTTTATGGCTTCTTATATCTTTTCGAATTAGGTCTCATTCACACATTCTAACAATTCTTTCCGCGGTCTGCCTCTGGGAATACTGTCATGTAATTTACCTTTATACACTTGTTTCGTTAGTCGTTCATCTTTCATTCTTTCAACATGTCCGAACCATCTTAACTGATTTCTTTCCCAAGTTTCACTTTGTCCATCAGTGTTTTTCCGGAAATTGTGCGCAGAGGTTTCATGCTAATCGCGTTAATTTTACTCTTATCCTTTTCTTGAAAGGTCCATGTCTCGCTACCGTATGGAGACGGTGATTTCTCAAGCTCAGCTTAGAGGGTAGCATCGTGAGTGGAGATATACCATGTACGCAGGCACAAGGCATTATCTACAGTTTCCTTAGTTTTTTGTTATTTGGAAAGGAATTTGCTTGTTCATTTTTACACCCAATTTTCACATGCACACCTGGCATTTCGAAAATACTGCTTTAAGCTAACACCTCAACGCATTGTTAGGAAGGACTGATATAATTCGAATAGAAGACGTTACCACCGTTGGAACCGGCATCTCGAGTATCTCCACGCGTACTACCGACCCTAGCAGCCACAAGTTTCAGTCGCCATCCTCATAGCACAGTCGGTACAAATATAGAATTATGTATTGCCATTTTAGCTTTTTTTGATATATTTTTACTTCTGAGAATGGACCCTGCTGTACTGATAACCTTCTGACCCTTTTTTATGCGCCTATCTACCTCCCGTTACTAGTGAATAGGCTACCTAGATATATGTACTTATCAACTTGTTCTAATCCCTCATTATTTAGGACAATGTTGCACATTGTTTTATTACCTTTTCCTTCAAACACTATGATTTTTGTTTTATTCACGTTAATTTTGATGCCCATGTTCTTTATGCTTGTATATAGTTTCCTCAACATTCTTTGCAAGTCTTCGATTTATTCTGCTAAAACAACCTTGTCA
Source organism: Andricus quercusramuli (assembly GCA_932178445.1). NCBI lineage: Eukaryota > Metazoa > Arthropoda > Insecta > Hymenoptera > Cynipidae > Andricus > Andricus quercusramuli. The sequence continues at coordinate 65,022 of CAKNXH010059007.1, forward strand.
ACAAACAAACAACCTTGTCATCTGCGAAAGCTAACCCACGTACCCTCACTGTTTCGAGATCTACACCTTCTTCGTCGAACAGGGCCATTCTTAGACACTTGTCCATAAATATGATGAATAGCCATGAAGACATAACTCATCCTTGTTTAACACCTTGCATAATGTCGAATCAGTCACTCAGTTTCCCATTAACCGTTACACTTGTTTATTAGATTATCCTTAATAGTAAAAGAACATAATTTTTAGGCTTATAGAACAGAAGTTATTAGTCTCTTACAGCAGGCTGTTATTCATTGTATTGATACATTAGAAATACATAAAGTAACAATAAAAAATTCATAAATTTTCTCTAAATGATGGTTTGACTAAAGACTATTTGTTTTTCCAAGTACAAAAGTTACAGAAAATAGTGAATAGTGCTGATGCAATATATAAAAAATAAGTTGTTAATAAAAAATGCGATCTATAATAAAGTTGTACAAAAAGCAGCCTGCTATAAGAGACTATAACTTCTGTTCTGTAAAAGATAAAATATTTTTGCATCACGCATGCACGGAATGTGCCATATTTCACACCTGTTTTCCGTGCGCATTGTGACATATTGCGCATGCCGTGCGAACAGCGTGCGTTATGCAATAATCGCACGCTGCTCCGTGTTTTAGAAGAAATATCGCACGTTCCACCGTGTTTTAGTAAGAAAAATCACACACTTCGCCGTGTTTTCACGAAACAAACGCAACTAACCTTCTACTAACTTCAACGTTATCATCTTCAAAATGTCAACAACAGTTTGTTTCGTGTCGTGGATGCAAGAAGTAAGTATAAAGTAAGTATAATATGAATGTTCCCCTCCAAGGACGATAACTATTTTTTTTTCAAATTCATAATATTAATATTATCATTAAACTGAACAAATTATGTTTTTATTTCATTTAATTTCTCATGTGACGTATACGTCACACTAGTCCTTGGAGGGTTTGTGCCCACACCAGGTTTCAGGTTAGGTGCGTTTGTTTCGAGAAAACACGGCCAATTCTCCATCGGCACCTAAAATTATCTTTTTGATTGGGGTGTTTTTCCTCAAGGAGGGCTCCGCCCCCCCCCCCACCCACGTTATACCGCACTCACTTCGCTCGTGCGGATAAAATACGAAGAATGCATATTCCTCACATTCGTGATGAAAAATAGTGTGTGCAACTCGTGTGGTATAGTTGCATGTTCCGCCACTTGGGCGCTCATGTGCGCCCGCGTGCGCAATATGCAACTATACCCCACTCGTTACACAATGTACTATTTTACATTCTCATCATAATGAGAAGGTATTCTTTTTATGTGAGAAATGGCTTTCGCGGATTCCATCAAATATCGGCGTTTTAAGGCCCCCTGAGTCAGAAAAAATAGTTTTTACGTCGGTGTCTGTCTGTCGTTGTCGTTTTCGTTGTTGTAGCCTGTAAACACGATAACATTTGAAGAAATTATCCGATTGGATTGCCCTTTTATTTACGGCTCTCCATAGGACATGGAAATTCGAATAATTTATCCTAATTACTTTTTTCGATAAAAGTAAAATTGTCAGAGCTATAGCATTTTCAAAATCCAAAAAAACAAACGAAAATTAACATTTTGAGCGAAACAACGTACGATTTGAATAAAAGTCAAGACAAGAAAAGTGTTTCTTTTTGCATGCCCTACAAGGTTATCATAACGACTTTTTGAATCTTCTTGAAAAATTGAAAATTGACATTTTAATTGCACAAAAAATAATGGAAAATCCAAAAATATAATTTTACGGTCAAACTATGCAAGTTACGACAAATGATGATTGAACAAAAATTGACACAGAAAGACTAAACTTAAACGACTAGTCAAGGAAAGTGAAGACAAAATCAGAACAGAAGAAGAGAAGAAAATACAAAACGTCTTTGAAGGAACCATGAAACTATCACTCAAAGAGCTGAAGGAAAGTAAATTTACAGAGTTTGTCTGCATGAGCAACAGCAAAAAAAAAAAGGTGAACCACGGCATAGAACGTAATGCATTAGAAAACCCAATTGAGAAAGTCTGTGTCACTGAGGTTAGAGATATAATGAAGAACTTAGAAAACGGTAATGCTGCTGGTGTAGACAGTATTAGCACTGAAATGCTTGAATACGGTGGCGAGATTATACTTCACATGTTGTGCGAATTGATATGTATCGAGACGGGAAAAGTCCCAGACGATAGGAGAAAAGCGATTATCGTACCAATATACAAAAGAAAGGAAGATAAAAGCAACTGCAATAATTACAGAGGTATCAGCTTATTAAGTACCGTAAGTAAAATATACTCAAAAATGCTTATTCGAAGGGTAATGAAGGTTACAGAAGAAAAGGTATGGGAAGTCCAAAGTTGATTTATCTGTGCAAAAGTTGGTCCAGCTCTCTTGCTTTGCCTTACGTATTGCATCCCTGTATTCGTCCCTCATCTTTGTGAATGAGGTGCATAGTTCCTTCGTTTTGTTTCTCCCCAGCATTTCGGACTCCTGTAGGTCGACGATTACTTTCGTAAATAGCTTTGATGGCTTCCGTGAAAGTTTTGGTTTACAGGATCTTTTAAAAAAGGTGTTTATTCTATTTAGTCTGTACATTTCACCCAAGGCTAAAATCACAATACCGCACTTGTGACGAAATGTACTGTTACCATACAAGTGCCTAAAACAGGTGATTATTACGAGTGTGAAGTTTGCAGCATGAGCCGTAGGCCAATGCTACAATCACATGGGGCATAATTTCTGAAGTGTACCCACCTCAAAAATGAAAGTTGTCCGATCGGGCTAAAAATTGGCCTAATAGGGTCATCCACTATTTTTTTTTATTTTTGCATATTAAAGTATATGTTCTAAAATCACTAATAATACCAGCATAGGGTGAAAAAAACTTTTTTTGGAATTTATATTTGAAAAAGAAAAATTTGTACACATATAAATTTCCTATTTCTTTCGCGCCCATTCCGCCATCTTGTTTGACGTAGCTAGCCGCCAAACACTTGTAAATAAGCCGGGCGATTCACGTTTTTCCATAAAAATGCAAAAAAATCAGCACTACCATTGGTGTTTTGTGCCTCAATGCAAGCTAACGTCTGTCAAAAATCCAGGAAAATTATTTATATCCATACTATTATAGGTTATTTTTAATATCCTAAGATCAAGAGTAGTTTTTAAT
>CAKNXH010059009.1:21331-37307 GCA_932178445.1 Andricus quercusramuli
CCCTGCGGTGGTTGTTTAACTTTGTTTTTAATTATATATATAATACATTAACTGTATTTAAAAATATAGGATTGAATTTGTTGATTTTTTTTACAAATTTTAAGCCTCAGTAGAGACTTCCAGCTTGATTAGAAGCTGAGTTAGCATCCTTCGCTTACATTCACTGCTGACACCAAAGTTATAAACATTTTAGAATTTTCCGAGAAAGTTCCCATAAACAAAACTTTATGGTAACTACTTGATTTTTTTGCAAGAGAATTCATGCAGTTTTCGACAAAATATAACGGTCGAAAGTTGACCAAGTTACAAAAGGTGCTTTTAACAACGTTTTTTCACCTTTACTGCAACTTTGCATCGAAAGTTATGGCCGCATCGCGTTCAAATGATATTGTCTTAATAACACATTTCCCCTTCTTCAAGCGATTTTTTTTTGGTAGAGTTATCCAATGATTTGTAGAGGGGCCAGGAGTTATGAAACAGGTAGTAGTAGGCTCGAAATCGACGCTATTTGCCAGCAACACTATGTCATCTGCATACGCTAGTGACCAAATTCTAATCCCTCCTATCCTCACTCCTTCTACCACCCCGGCCTTCAGCATACTTTCCATATCCGCGATTCAAATCGCAAAAAGCGTTGGGCTAAATGGATTCGCTTGCCTTAACCGCCTATCCATCCAGAATCCCTCCGAAATCCCCTCCCCTCCTCTTACCTTGTCTTTGGTCTCTTCATATATCTCCCTTACCCTCTCATTTGGGCCCCTTTCTACTCCCCTATCCTCCATCGCCTCCCACAACCTCGACCTATCCACCGACGGAAACGCGCCTTTGAGATCCACAAAAAACGCGTTCACTCTCGTCCCCTTCTTCGCTAATTCTCTATCCACCACGTGCTGCAGAGGGTAGATATCGTCGATAGTACTCCAACCCGCCCTGAATCTCGCCTGCGTCTCCGGCAACATTCCTTCCCCCTCGACATCCTTCCGCAGTCTCTCTGCCATCACCGTCGTGTATACTTTATACGCCGTATTCATAAGCGTAATCCCTCTATAATTTTCCTGTCTATCTCTATCCCTTTTCTTATACAGTGGCACTATTACCCTTCCCTCCACCCTCCTGGGAATCGCTCGCCCCTCCATACTTTCTTCACTACCTCCCTAACCTCTTGTGTACTAAACAGCCATGCTTCGTTCTCCCCCCCTCCAGCCCTACTGCTTTTGACCTTTTCAACTTTCTTATCTGCTTCTCTATCTCCTCGTCATTCAACTCCTCCATCTCTGCCTCCCCCGTTATTCTACTTCCCGCATCCGTGTTCCTTGAATCTGAGCCCTGGAATGATTCTTTAAAAAATTCCCTCCAATCCTCACTCCCTATCTTCTCGCTGACCCCCACCCTAGGCTTCCTAAACCTATATATTATCTTCCAGACGCCCCCCTCTATCTTAGCATTTGCTAACTTCTCTTCCAGATCTTTCTCCTTTTCCGGTTCTTTGTTCTTACACATCAATCTAAACCCCTTTCTCATTTCTACGTACTCCACCTTTCATGCATTACCCTCTTTCCCCTTCTTGTACTGCCTCTTCACCTTCCTTTTCATCTTTTTACATTCCCTGTCCCACCACGGCTTCACCATTCCTTTCTTCTTTTTTCTAAATACCTTCTTTTGCACACACCATTTCACTTTCTCGTTCAGATCCTGCCATACCTCTTCCACCGTCTCCCCTCCAAAGCGTACCTTTCCTAGCTGCTCCTGATACTTCTCTATCGCCTCCCTTGTCCAGGTCACCCTCTGCCCTATCGAGACTTCTTCCCCGCCTTGTCTTCCGCCACCCTCACCTCTCATCCACAGACTTAATGGCTGATGGTCTGATTCCACTCTCCCCTCTACTGCGAATTTTTCCGTCTGCTCCCATCCTTGCATATTCATAATCACATAGTCTATCACCGATACCCCCACCTTACTTACATATGTGTATCCTCCATCCAGTCCCTTAGAATCTCCCCCTCCTTATTTATTATCTTATTCTTCGATTTTCTTTTGAAGCTCTCTCCTTCCCTGTGAAGTCCCCCTTTGCTCCCCATCCTCGCATTAAAGTCCCCATCCAGTACAACCATACCCTCCGCCCTTTCGCCCAGCAGGTCTTCCACTCTTTCTTCAATTCTTTTCATCCCATCCTTATTGTAAACTGTCACAAACTTACAGGTTATCCCTCTTATTTTTATTTTCCTCATTTGCACTCCCTCCTCCTCTTCCTCTCCATGAACCTTTTCCTCTAATCCATCTCTAACCCCGGTTATGATTCCCCCACTGGCCCTTTCTTTCTTCTTCACTCTGACCGCCTCCTAGAGTCTCCACCTATACCCCCTTGCCAGCTTTCGCTCTATTCTATCCCATTCACATAAGATAATCTCTACTATTTAGAACTGCGCAGGCTGTAGCCAGAACCGTTCTTCGATGAAGACACTCCAAGCTCAGAATCCCTCCACCTTCTGTATCTCGAGGGACGTATATTCGAGGTACGGAGACTTAGGATGATGTCTTCGATGAATTGGCATCATTTTGCATGTGATTCGGTCAAGCTGCTTCAACTGGCCGACGTTCTATTCTATTGAACCAAGCGTGTAGAGCAGTACAGGGACAGCTAGCATATTGTTCGCCTGAATCTTATTGTTCCCAGATAATTTCCTGATATCTTCTTTCAAAGGCCATTTCTAGCATTAGCGCATTTTAGGTTTCTGCTTCCAGTATTCGAAGATATGCATATGTTCCTCCATTACCAAGATGTTGCACGGTATTTTCACTTATGAGTTGAGAATCCTGATCGTCAAGCGATGATGTGGTTTCTAGTCTCCCTTTGTGTAGATGGACGCAGGCACACTTGTCCAGTCCAAAGCTAATGCCAATCCATTTAGAGTACCTTTTCACCACCGCTGCAACTTTATCAAGGTCCTCTTCTGTTTGGCGAGACACAACGGTATCCAGAGCTTTTTCCTCGAGGCACAAAAGATGGAGGCAAGAGGGAGATGCAAAAAAGTATCAGACTTAGAGCGTCTCCCTGGAATACTCCCCTCTCATATGTGCCACAGCTGGTAGTCACTTGTCTTTCGTCAGATGTCATGACAAATGTTGTCTGCCACTACAGCATGAGCTCTTCCATGCACTCCTCTATTCTTAGATGCACCTCCAGGCACTTAAGTTGCTTGATAAGTAGCTCATCGTTTCTGTTATTAAATGCCTTACTGTAGTCCTGTCTATTAACAGGTTTTCCCTGCAACCTACTAGCCCTCTCTTGCATCCACGTTGTTCAACTATTGCACTCTATGTCGGCTCGATAGCTTTCAATATTCAATCTTTGAGGATGCCTGTAAATAGCTTGTAACTGGTGCTTAAACAAGCTATGAGCCTGCAGTTCTACTGACATCAAAAGTCCTTTCTCTTGGGGATTGGTACCGTGCGTCTTTCCACTAACTACTGCGGGATGTGTTCTTGTCCCTGGTGCTAAAAAGTTCTTAGTTCTAGCGATAACTTTCTATACCCCTTCAGCAGTAATCAGTGAATACTCTTCCTCAGGACCTTGCAACATCTGCCTCTGGCAAAAGTTACGAAAGAGCAGTGTCAAATCTGCAATTTCTTCATTTAGCTGATAAGTATCTCCATATACTGGCTCCCAGAAGTCTTGAATCTCTTCTCGACTAGGCGGATTCTCAACGGCATATAACGTTTTATTAAAGAGACGGGATGCTCTTGGTTGCTCGCTCGGCAGTTAGTATCGCCTACAGGTACATTCATTAAAGTAAGGGGTCTACAACGCCGCCTTGACAGGCAAAAGGAAATTCCTCAGTCCCCAATCTTAACCCAGCAGACTTGAAACATGTTGAACAGACCCAGCAATAGCTCTTCTTTACGTATAATACCGTGGAATTTACCATGAAGGGGCTTGTGATCACGTCCTCTTAGTAGAAGCAACTGTCCTGGTTCCTGTACATAAATTTTGAGCACCCCTGGTATTAGTGACGCTAGGCCATTAAGGTCAAAAATTAAAAATGTGATTATCATGATCATCTGCCGTCTATATTATGTTAGCCCACCTTACACCTACAGATACTCATGAACTGATACTTCGCTACTGAACACGGTCGCGAAACGCGGCAAGCGTTTATTTCATTCGCTGGTGTCAGTCGTTTTCAAACTCTATATTCTGCTTGCGCATTCGTCATAATTCGTGACGATATGCATTGGAAAGCCTGTCTATAGGGATCCCACAATCGCACGTGTTCAGCAATACTACCTTCTGAATTGAATGTAGAGAAATTCGAGCTCCCAGTTCTTCCAAGATTTGTACGCACCTCGCGTGTATTCTTCTGAGGCAACGTACAGCCATCAACGGTGTGCTCGATGTTCTCATGGGGATCTCCACAAAGGCGGCATCTGCCAATAACTGCCGCCATATTGAGGATGCGTATTTTCTGATTCCTCATCTTGATTAGCCTGTCCTAGACGGCAATGAGAAATCCTTCCGCTTCCGGAAGTAATTCTCCCCGCCTTAATCAGAGGTTTGAGGCATCACTATCCTTGCAAGAAAGATCTAATGTTCGGGGGTGTTGCTTGTGCAACTGTTCACCTCGCCCCTGAGCAGATAGCTGTTCAGCGTTGAGATGCCCGATGTTCTGAAAATCAACAGTTGCCAGTTTTAAGGGGGTATACAGGTCAACTCTACAGATGTAGTTGTAAAGTGAAATTTTAGTCCTGATTTTGAAATATTCGCGCAGTTGCCTTACCTGATAGTCATACAATCGACAAAAATCCAACATCCCTCTGCCTCCAAGCTTGCGTGACAAAACTATTCTCTCTATAGCTGTCCATTCCTCGTGAATTCGGTGTTTAGACATTTTCGCGTGGATGATTCTTTGAATACTCTCAAGGTCAGTCGGGGGCCAAGTGACCAAACCAAAGGAGTATGTTAGGATAGGAATGGTATGGCTGTTGATTGCCTTTGTGACGTGTGGAGTGGACGCCTCGTCTGCAATATGCAAAGGCACCTGTACCTCAGAGCGTGGTCGTCCAGTATAAGTGGAGCATTTATCTCTCCACGGGATAAATGCAGCTTCCTGTATTTTTCCAAAACCAGAGATATCCTGATGTCATAGGAGAACTGCAAAAAGATGTTAAGTAAGCTGTTCAGTTTTGACTCTGAGCTTGCATGAACCTTCATATCGTCCATATAAAGGAGGGTAGTGAGTTGAGACTCAGCCATTCCCACCTTAATTTTGAAACCCTAGGACGTTTTGTTAAGTGTACAACTTACAGGGTTCAAAGCTCAACAAAACCATAGTGCGCTGAATGAATCACCCTGGAAGATTTTTCGTTTAATGGAGAAGGACCGGACATCCCTCACCATCCCGAAACTAAAACATTTAATCCTTGTGCACCACGTGTATAAAGCGTGATCCAAAAATTGAATGACGCGCGGAAAGATCTGGCATGTCTTAAGGACCTCAAGTAAATAATCGTGGAGTATGGAGGGGAACACAGTTGATAGTCAAGGTAGGCCACGTGCAAACTGCGTTGGTGATGTTTCGCATGCAACAGAACCACAATGTCAATCGTGACTTCATCCTTGCAACCACGAGAGCCTCGACAGCAACCTTTTTGTTTTTCGGAGAGCACGCTGTTCCTCTCGCAATATTTATAGACGAAGTCAGAAATGATAGCCGTGGGAGACTTCTAGAGGCAGAATTCGAGAGGCAGGATTGATTGGGCAAGTGATTTGTGTTCTCAAAGATTTTTTGAAAGGCTTCAGCAAGGGCGGGGTACAGAACCTTCAGATACTTGTACCAGAAGCAGTGCACTCTTTAGTATACGAGTCACATCGGAGGCTGAGGTGGATAGACTATTCATCCCGAGCAACCGTGCAACTTTATTCTTTTCTAGGCGGAGCCACGTCTTGTCTAGTTGACTTGACCTATGTGATTCCCAGATGCTCGACCAGTATCTTACCATTTCCTCGGCCCTAGGTAGTTCAAAATAATTTGGAGTCTTGTTTTTGTTATCGTCTGCTATGAAAGTCCCATTTTCATTCCTTCTCGTGATCAGCTTTCTTTAATCCTAGCAGTCATGCTGACAGGACCATGAGGATCATGAGACTAAAAATTGGTACAACCGTTCCAGTTTTGCTCTTATTTTACTTATCTCGCCTTGAAGTTGAAACTTTCATGGAGTGTCTGAAATCTTTCTTCAGGCATAGTTGGTAGTAGCCTGGCCTCTGAGTTTTATGCTGATCATCTTGGCACACGCGAACGCAGCACAATATGCAAGAGTCTGCACCTGCAGCCAGCTAACTTCCCTCTGCAAAAACGGAGGCATTAACTCGGTCTTGAAGCCGCCAATTAACCGGAGAAGGTCCTTGTTGGCTCTAAATTTTGACAGACCGTTTCTTATTGAGTGTTCATGATCTGCGAACTCTAGGATGGCATCAGTGCAGCACACCATAAGACGCAGGCTTCTCTCATTGAGCTCTTCAATGAGTTCAGCAGGAGCAGGGGCAGGCTCCAGCGGCTGCAAGCCTAACGACTCTCGGCCTCCGATCTTATTCTGTAGATTGTTCTTATAGGGAGGAGATTCCCATCTATAAACTGATGCCTTCGCTGTTCAAGGTCGTCTTGTAATACTTTTCTCATTTCCGAGAAATTCGCTACAAAGTTTTGGTGAAAGACCATCCCGTCCAGAGAAGTTGTGGTCGCTCTTGTCTCGTGTTCACATTGGCAGCGCATCAAGTACTCATCATGATGGGTTTGAAAATTAAAGCGCTGCCATATAATAACAATAATAATAATTATTAATATTGTGTTGGCACATCTCCCGCCCACAGGTACTCATGACCTGATACTTCGTTACTAAATATGGTTGCCAATCGCGGCAAGTGCTTAGTAGATTCGCTGGTATCAGTCCTTGTTTCGAAACTCTATATTCTGCTTGCACATTTGTTATATCCAATATTCATCCTGGAGAGCCCATTTATAGGGTTCCGAAATTCATCCTGGAGTGTCCGTTTATAGAGATCCAAAATTAATCCTGGAGAGCCTCATAGGGATCCAACATTCATACTAGACAGCCCATTTATAGGGAAATAGAAGGCGATTTCAGCCACTATAATTGCTCACGCGCAGAAAACTCTGGACGATGCGTCACGTGTTCTGCAAGACTGCCTTCTAAATTGGATGTAGCGAATTTCGAGCTCCGAATTCTTTCAAGATTTGCACGCACCTTGCATGAACGTTCCCAGTGGAGAAGATCACGACCGGGTGAATTGTTACCTTCAACACCCTCCACAACGTTAGGATATCCTGCTTCAGCTCTGAATATATCTCTGTATCTTCTCAGCGTATCGAAGCGTAATGTTTTTGTTTAGGAGAACACTTATGTTTATTATCCTCACATGTTGAACACTTTCATCTAACCAGAGGACATCTGAACGATTCTGTCTGACAAGGTGGTCAGTCAGAATAGTCATTATGTCTGCGAATGTGTTCTTACGAGGCAAGCATCGTACAGACATCAAGGATGGGCTCGATGTTCTCATTGGTATCCACTCTTACAGTATCCATTCAAGTATGATTTAATGTTCGAAAATGTTGTTTGTGAAGCTGTTTGCCCTGCCATTGAGCAGGTAGCTGTTCGGCGTTGAGATTTCCGGTGTTCTGGAAGTATACGACAACTCTACAGATGTAGTCGTAGAGTGATATGTTAGTCCTGTTTGGAAATAGTCGCGCAATTTCGTAACCTGACAGACACAACCGACGAACGTCCACGATCCCTGTGTCCCCAAGCTTGTGTGGCAGAACTATTCTTTTCACAGCTGTCCTATAATGGTGCGTTTGGTGCTCAGACATTTTCACGCGGATGATTCGTTCGAATCTCTTGAGGTAAGTCATGGGTTTGAAGACCAAACCAAAGAAGTATTTTGGGAGAGGAATGGTGCAATTGTTAACTGCGCACGGTGTGCCTGAACCAACTTTTAATGCAAGGTCATATCACATCCAATTTTTTTGCTGGATTCGATTTAGGGGCTCAAAAATAGTGTGCAAAAAAATTTTTGGCCAAATCCCCCGAGCCGTTTTTGAAAAAAGTGTTTTTTATGGTTAAAAATCAAAACTTTCAAAAAAATGTGCTGCATTTCCAATTTTTTCACTTTATTTAACGAAACATGTTAACTAAATATAATATCAGTCCATATCAATACTGAAACAAAAAATAATTTATTTTTACTTATGTCGGACATTGTATTCTTGTACAGCTTTTAGTAAGTTACATGGGTAATGAGGGTGTTTGCTCGAAACTTTACATTTAGCCCAGGTCGTTTTAAAATCCGAATGGACAGATTCCATGAATTGTTCAGTGTAAAATCCAAGGCCTTTTTCCACTTCACGACAAAAATCAGGGACAAAAAAAAACCACGTGAACTTTAGGTGTAATTGAAATTTCCAAATCACAGTAACTTCGCTTGAACTCAGACATTCAATCTACGTATTTCGGGTGTAATGTTGAAGAAAAACAAGAACCAACAACGGATTGAAAAGCCTTAAAGCACCTTACATATTTTAAACAGCCAATGCTACATATTCCACGCAATAAGTCGATTTCTTCAAGCAGCATTTTGAAATAATTACCTGCGAACGCTGGACTCCCATGTACAAACTCGCGAGTAAAATTGCACATCCTACCCCATTGGAGACTTTCATCTTCGAATTCCGTCAGCATGTGTTTATAAATTTTGTTCACAACCCCGAGCATCAGATGTAGTCCTGGTGGTGGGATTATTTCTAATATTTCTGTGGTCACTCTTAGAATTGAAGGATTTAAAAGGGGCAATAGCAACTGATTTAAAACTTGCCAACGTGTGGACGGGCATCATGTGACACGCAAGCAGGTTTCCTTGCACTTGGTGCACTGCATCAAAAGATGAATTAAACGCGTGTGGGGAATACAGAACTGTTGGAAATTATAAGGAGAATTTTTTTGCGTGGCAGGACAGAGGAAGTACAACATCATCTGCAAAGAAGTATGGAAATGTACAAATACTCTTATAATATTCTCAGAAAACGCTAACATGAAAATATTAGAGATAATTCCACCATCAAAAATACACCTGACGCTCGGGGTTGTGAATGAAATGTATAAACACCTGCTCACGGAGTTCGAAGATGAAGTCTCCAATGGGCTAGGATGTGTAATGTTACTCGCGAGTTTGTACATGGAAGTCCAGCGTTCGCAGGTAATTCTTGAAAAATGCTATTTGAAAAAGTCGACTGATTGGGTGTAATATGTAGCACTGGTTGTTTAAAATATGTAAGGTGCTTTAAGGCTTTTCAATCCGTCGTTGATTCTTCTGTTTCTTCAACATTACACCTGAAATACGTAGATTGTATATCTAAGTTTAAGCAAAGTTACTGTGATTTGGAAATTTTAATTACACCTAAAGTTCATGCGATTTTTTTTCATGTCCCTAATTTTTGTCGTGAAGTGGAAAAAGGCCTTGGATTTTACAGTGAACAAGCCATGGAATCTTTTCATTCGGATTTTAAAACGACCTGGGCTAAATATTAAGCTTCAAGCAAACACCCTCATTACCCATGTAACTTACTAAAAGCTGTACAAGAATACAATGTCCGACATAAGTAAAAATAAATTATTTTTTGTTTCAATATTGATATGGACTGATATTATATTTAGTTACCATATTACGTTAAATAAAGTGAAAAATTGGAAATGCAGCACATTTTTTTGAAAATTTTGATTTTTAACCATAAAAAACACTTTTTTCAAAAAAGGCTCGGGGGATTTGGCCAAAAATTTTTTTGCACACTATTTTTGAGCCCCTAAATCGAATCCAGCAAAAAAATTGGATGTGATATGACCTTGCATTAAAAGTTGGTCCAGGCACACCGTGTGCGTCTTTGATGTTCTTCGCACTCAGGCCAGACCCCAGACCCTGACTAAGGCGAGCCAAAAGAGCAGTCTCAAGCACCTTTTAATTGCAGAGTGGAACAGACCACTTGCCTGCAATATCCCAAGGTAACTTTGTGATTTTTCACCGGTCCTCCTCTCAATCAGAGACCGGTCATCCAGCATCAGTGGAGTATTGACCTATCTACGAGACAAATGCAGCTTTCTGCTTTTGCCCAAGCCCAGAAACATCCTGATGTCATAGGAGAATCGCAGTAAGATGTTGACTAGGCTCTTCAGTTTTGACTCTCAGCTTGCATACAACTTTCTGTCGTCCATGTACAGGAGACGACAACAATTTTGATGATTCATTGTTGTGGTCTGAAGAATTATCGCTCATAGAACGGGTGCTCAGATATATACTTCAAAACAATCAAATGAAAATTGAATTTATAATTATGTAATAGAACTGTAAGTATATATTTTGATTCACCGTATTAAGTTTAACTGAACACAGTTCAAGATTCGATTACGAGAATTTTTAAATGGTTTTTTGTGACTTGGTGGTTTAATCACAGTAGATATCTGCAGAAACAACATTAAGTAATTAATAAGAATCGATTAACAATAGAACTTGATTCTCATCATCAGATGAATTGAATATAAGATCAGTTTCAGAATAGAGTAACCGTGATTTTTTTATATTTTAAATCCATTCCGAAAAATGTCAAGAGGGTGAATTAAATGACTTGTTAAGAATATGATCGATTTAATATTGTTTCGTTTAACTGGTTCTCACTAAAAGACCAGCGGATATAACAATGACAATCGATTTATTCTGAGATTCAAACATTCAAACGACTTTAAGATTTATTGGCGAAACAAGTCGAAGAATCCAAAAACAAAGGATGAAAATCCCTCATCTAAAGAAGAAGATTCAGAGAAGAGTGAAGATTTGGACCAAGAAAATATGTCTGAGGTTAAGCCAAAAACTCCGCCATCCTGCTTCAACTGCAATAAAGTGGATGACGGTTGGAAGAAGTGCCCAACGAAATGGCATAAGTTCTGTCACGATAGTGGTAAGGCCGACCAAGTGAAGAGCACTTATAACTCAGCGTGCTGTTAGGGAAATCAATAGGGAAGAGCAAGGTAAGGATCGATGCTGCTGCCTTTATTCTTCTGCAGACCCAAGTGCATATTATCCAACCGAACATAACTTTCCGGACGGAAAACTGGAATTTCAACCAATTATAATTAATTACAACTACCGACGATGTATCGGAGGAAGGTGAATATAAACAGAATAAAATTCCACTGGAAAATCTACACGTATGGACAGAAAACCCGCGCTGCCATATATTAAAGTCGAGATAGGCGGAATATAGGCGGATAGTCTTATACGTTCATTGCTGGACACTGGATTGTCAAATACATTCATGGGATCGAATGGAATGAGGAACTTAGAAGCGGTGTCATAGAAACCGTCATGGGAGTAACCTTAATCTCCATGAGTGTGGGAGGTGTTACTCGCGAAATACCAGTTCGAATATTTCCAGGGTTGGCAGATCCGTGTTTTTTAGGGATGGGCTTTGCGGAGGAGTTAGGTCTCATAATCCATGCGAGGGATAGAAAATTCTGGATGGCTGACGAGCAACTCATATGATTTTCATTCGGCGTCTTGGAGGAAGGCGAGTCGGATACCTGCAAAGGAATTGCTACATAGTCGAAAGGGGAGAGGGATGAACTCATTGAATTTCTAAAGCGATTGCTCCCGGATGAATTACCTGCGGCAAAATTTGTCGAGCACATGATCGACATGTAGGATCATGTTCTGATAAGGCAACGAAATTATCGTATGTCACCTAAGGTTCAAGAAGCACTTTTTGCGTAAGTTAAGAAGCTTGAAGAAAATGAAATCATCGAACCTTCATCAAGCAAAACATGTGATCCAGTCGTAGTGGCTCGTAAGTCGGACGGAGGTTACATAATGTGTATCGACTTAAGGAAGGCGAACGAAATAAGCAAGAAAGATGCTTATCCGTTACCCTTCATGATAGAAATTCTGGATAAATTGAGTTTATTCAGATATATCTACACACTTGATTTAAATGAGGCGTACCATAAGATCCCTTTAACTTAAGGTAAAGGTCTGTATCAATACAAGCCGATACCATTCAGTCCGACTGGAGCGCTGGCCACGTTCCAGCGACTAATGGATAAAGTAGTAACGTAAGAAATGAAGCCACATGTGTTCGCCTATTTGGACGACATTATAGTCGCGACCAAGACATTTGAAGACCACCTTAATTGGCTGAAAAAAACCATCAATTGAGTTCAAGAAGCTGGGCTCACCCTTAATCCAGATAAGTATGATTTCTCTCGCCAGGAGTTGAAATACTTAGGATTCGTAGTGAATTAGGAGGGTCTTTATGTCGACGAAGCAAAAATCTAACTCATATTGGAATATCCACGACCGACTAGGTTGAGGCAGGTGCGTCGGTGCATAGGAGCCACTTCCTGGTATAGGTTTCTTATTCAGGACTGTTCCAAATATGCGAGCCACTAACACGCCTAACCAAGAAGAATCAGAAATTTATATGGGGCGTGGAACAAGAGAAAGCGTTTCAAAGCTTAATATGTAAAGGCCTAACTTCAGCACTGATTATTGCCTATCCATACTTCAGTGTTTCTTTTGCTCTTCAATGTGACGCGAGCAATATCGTTTAGGCTATTTTTTAATTATTATTTCTTTTATTATATGTTCTACTATCGAGAAGGAGTGTCTTGTCATAGATTGGAGCATCTCTAAATTCCGATACTACCTTGAGGGGTATAAGTTTGCCGTTATAATCGAGCACAGAAGCCTAAAATGGCCCTGTAATTTATGTAATCCCATGGGTATATTGGCCCGATGGTCACTTGATCTTCTGAAATATCATTTCGATGTAGTGCAGGGCTCACAACTATCAGCAGCTGTTGGCTGCCACAGCAAGTGCATGGCTGCCACCAATTTTTTCTGTCATTTTTTTCTTCGCTGTCCAGGAATCCTCAAAAGGGTTACGGTCGTTACGGTCACGGATCGTTGCCTCGTTGCTCGTTGTCGCGGATAGCAAACTCTGTAAACTGAGCTGCAGGGTCTATATCGAAAATGTACTGACGCACACCACACCATTTGCACCTTAAATTTGGATCCGTATCGTCCATACATTCATCACATACCTGCTGTGCAACACACAAGTTAGGTTTGTGAATGTTGGTTGATTCATCTCCTACGACTTTCTCATACTGCTGTGTTTCGAAATCGTAAAAAATGTAAGCTACTTTTTTTTTTCATCGATACATTCCCTTTAGTTTTTTTTCAGTTCAAGAGGTGTCATGAAACAAAAGTGATTATTAGGACAGAGTTTCTTACATGTAGTACATTCTGAAAAACCACTTACATGACTAGTACCTTTGTTTGTTTTTTCAGAATTTAGTAGGTTTGAGCAAACATGACATATTTTGAGCACTGAACAAGTACTTTTTCCGATGGAAAATGAATTAGGGAGTATATGCTTTCTAAAACATTCTTCTCCGTAAAAGTATCGGCGACACTTTCCACATTTAATATTATTATCATTATCAAAGTCAGCATCAGCATTGCAGGACGGAGACCTGTAACAAGCGTCACACTGCATTGAACATCTTTGATCTGTTTTCCGAAAATATGACTTGTTACAGGGTATACAAAATTTTTTTGCTACTCCGGCTCCGATTAAATTCAAAATCGCACTGTAATGATAATCGGGGTGTCCTTCATACAGGCAATCCACACCCTCTCTCAGGTATATTACCCCAGCGTTTCGCGTGAGCTCTTCGGCTGCTCTAATCTGAACTCTACCTTGATCTTTTACGTATACTCTCCCACACTTTTTTGAAATTTAAATTATTTCTATCTGAAGGTATAATTTTGAACGTTAATTTTCTTCCAGTTATCGCGAATTTTTCAACAAATTGGTCACACTTGTTAATTTCAATGATAAAAGGGGACACATTATTTAAACTCTCATTCCTACCTATTGGTTGTGCATCATGAGTCTCTGATGTAGTAGGTTGCACAGCTTCCGTAGCCCAGGATGGACCTGCAATTGCTTGAGGTATTGATGCAATCTTCGATGGACCTTGGATTGGTTCAGTCTTGGTGTTTGATGTTGAACCACCACCGTGTTGGATCTCTATTGTATTATTTTTCGTTACTGAAAAATAAAATAATAATGATTCATTAAATCATATTGATGTTTGTCAAAAAAAAAAGTTCAGAACGAAAAAAAGAGTTAAATTACCTTTTTGCTTCCTGATCGGTTTTTTATTTTCTTCCTCCTTTTTTTGCTTCTTGCCATCCTTTTTCTTTTTCTTCTCCTCTTCCTGCTTCTTTTTCTGCTCCTCTTCTAGACGTAATTTTTCTTTCCATGCCTCCTGTTTTACTTTCTGTCTCTCCAAACGCTCTTGCTTTTTATAATCTTTATAAAGATCCTGATTTTGTAGAGCAACTGCCTCTTTCTTCTCTTGTTCTCTCACTTTGTCTATTTTTTTCACGCAAGCTTCCCTTTTTTTCATTCTTTCTTCCTCCATTTTTGTTTGCTGTTCTCTCTCCTGTACAGCTTTTCTCAATTCCTGAACAGCATTCCTCAATTTTTGCTCCTGCTGTTTTTTTTCTTCACCTTATCTGCATTTTGTGATGAAGGAATGAAATCTGTGTCATTGTCATCATCACTCACAACAACTTTAGATATTTTTTCAACTTTTTTAATTCGAGGGTTCTGTGAAGTAGTATCCTGATGTTGTCTCTTTCTTTGGGTTTCTTTCGCCTTTCTTATATCAGATTCCAGCTGCAGTCTAACAGTATGATAGTATCCTGCGTCCGATTTCATCTGAGCCTTCGATTTTGTATCCTGGATCCGTTCTGAAATAAAAACGAAAAGGCAACATGTATATAGTATTTCCTACCTCATAAATATAATATAAACAAAAAACGAAAAAAAAAATATATATGATAGTTTACATACCTGCAAGGTTATTGAATTCATCAATTTTTGTGTTGGTATCCCTTTGAAGCTCCTCATATCTCCTTACCGCCATAAGTATAGGGATATCATCACCCCTCGCAGCGGCTTCATCTACAACACCGACAAGTCGTCCCAAAGTGTCACATTTTGAAACAAAACCCTGAATCCCACATAGAAGCATTGCTCGGTCATCCTCCTGCTGTTGAGCGCTGATAATGTCGTCCACTTGTTTGTCCACAGACGTTTTAAATAAAATTAATTAACCGATGTAGTTTTTTATTCAATACTCTTTTAAAGTTAAAACACTTGAAATATTACTACAAAATTAAACAAACTTTTTTACATTTATTTTCTTTTATAGTAGTATATTAATAAACCGGAGTATTAAAACACCGTTTTCTTTTTGACACTTTGTACTAAACTGGTGGAAAGAAAAAGATTCGACAATCTGATGCTGCACGAGTGAACACACTAGCAAGACTGATTTTTATTTCATTGTGAGATGTTATATATTTTCGGGGACATAAGGAAGAAGTAGATTCTCTGAGCCCTTTCTAAAAACCCTTTCTAAAATCTTCTAACTAGCGTCAATCACCTGTTTTAATTTTACATTGAGAAAACGATTTGACATTCTAATATTACACAAGTGGCATATTAACAAGACTCACTTTTCATTTGGTGTGTAATGATAGATATTTTTGGGGGGAAGTTACGACAGGAGTAGTCTCTCCGTGCCCTTTATGAAATCATTCAGCTAGTACTAATTACCTGTTTTAATTTTATCATGGGAACGATTTTACATTTTAATATTACACAAGTGGCATACACTCATCCTTCGAACGAGGGCCACTCTACGGGTGCCCTGAGGTTAATTTTTTTCGAAAGTCTTGTCACTTCGAAAATCATTGCAGATCTAGATTCTAGATCATTTTTTACGTTCAAACACGCAATGAAGGAAATCGCAGATAGTGCCGTCTTTTTTTAAGGCCACT
>CAKNXH010059011.1:2604-12963 GCA_932178445.1 Andricus quercusramuli
CGTGACATTGGAAAAGGGTAGGGGTTTGACCAACATTATTTCTGTGACTAGTTACAGGGGTGCATTTCCGCCCCCACGAGACGTTGAAAAGGGGAAGGCGTGTGACCCACACTATTTCTGTGACTATTCATAGGGGTGCCCTCCCCACGTGACGTTGGAAAAAGGTCAGGATTGGACCAACATTATTTATGTGACTAATTACTGTATTTCTGTGTTTTTTCATATTTATCGTCGTTTTTCTCGAAAAATATTAGTCGCAGAGTAAAAATGTATTTGTCATACAATATGTGTTTAGAAGATCAACAACTTTTGTTTGAAATTTTTGTTGTTGTAAATTTGCAATATTTACTGAGATGAATGTAAAAAACCATGATATGTATGGGTTTTTCATGGTTTTCACCATGAAAGTCACAATTGCGGGTATTTTTACTATATTTTCGTAATCAGCGAGTTAAAATACATAGATATACGCAGTTCCAAATCAATCGGAGGTATGTACTATTCGGAACTGCACCCCAGATATGTCAAGACGTCACAAAGATTTTAAGTACTTCAAGAGATTTTAAAGAATTCACAAATTGAAACTTTAAATTATTTGATTTTCAATACTTTAAACTTTTGCATGGTCTACGTTTTGAAAATAATAGAACATTATGATTGCTAAGCGCGCACTAATGAGCCTTTCTTTAGAAAAAGAACTCTATTCATTTTCCAACATTTTTTTATAGGTTTTACAGAAAATCTTATATTATTTGAGAACGTTGTACATGATTTACAGAAGTTTCCGTATAATAGCGAGGAAACTCCTCCAGTGAATTTAATATGAATTCCAACTTTTTCCACTTACTCACAATTCTTTCTTTTGGTGGAAAATTAGTTTTTTTTATTGATAAAAATTTTTTTTCAAATAAAAAGTCAACTCGATTTTGTTTTAAAATTTTTCTATAGACATTTGATCTTTTTGAAGAGAATTTATTTGTTTCCTTGAAAATTTAAATACTTCTACGGAAATTAAAGTTATTTGCTCAAAAACTTATTTCTCTCTCTGAAAATTTAACTAATATATTTTTTGTTGAAAATTTAGCTTTTTCACTTGAAGATTTATCTATTTTGTTGAAAGTTTGTCTTTTTTTGCATAGAATAACCTTTTTAGTTAAAATACATGTATTTTATTTAATTTCTTTGGTTAAAAAATAGTTTTTCTTATTGAAAATTAATTTTTTTAACTAAAAATTTAATTCAATTTCTTATCGAGATTCTTTTGCATTCAAATTTAATCTTTTAGGTAAAAAATTCAGTTGTTCGGTTGAGAATTCATTTTATTTGCTTAAAAACTTATTTCTCTAACTAAAAATTAAATTATTATATACTTTATTTAACATTTATGTTTTTTAGTTGAAAATTCATCCATTTAGTTGAAATTTTTTTTTCTGGAAATTTTCAACCTTGTTGGTTGAAGAGGCAACTATTGGATTGGAAATTCCATTAAAAATGAAAAATGTTGATGGAAAATTCATGTATTTTCTTAAAAATTATTCTTTTTTGGTATAAAATTAATCTTCTTGGTTGAAATTTTCATTTCTACAGTTGAAAATTATTTTTTATATTGAAAATTAACTTTTTTAGATAAAAATTCATTTTTCCAACTAAAAATTCGAGTATACTCCATTTTTCGATTTTTTTTTTATAGCCATCACATCTTTTCGGTTAAAAATTTAACTATTCTGTCGAAAATTAATTTTATTTGTTCACAAACTTATTTCTTTATCTGAAAATTAAACTATTCTATTCTTTGTTTAAAATTTATTTTTTAGTTGGAAATTTGTCTTTTTTTCATCGTAGATTCATCTTTTTGGTTGGAAATTTACCTAATTGGTGAAATGTTTTTTTTTTATTGTTTTTGTTTGAAGATGTATTATTTTAGTTGAAAGTTCATTTCTTTTGTTGAAAATTGAACAGATTTTATTGAAAATATGTTTTTTTGTTGTGGTAAAAAATAATTTTTACAGCGAAAAAGGTAGCTACTTCATTTTTGCTAGAAAATTGATCTTTTCAAGTTGAAAATTCACTTATTTTGTTAGAAACATTCTCTCTTTTATGAGAAATTCAATTATTTAGGTAGCAAATTCATATTTTTTCGTTAGAAATTAAACCTTGTTTTTAAACATTAGTCTTCGGGGATCTCCCGCCTCGAAGTTCGAAGTCAGTTGTCCAGTGTGCATGACACGCTCTGCACCTATCACTGGGAACTTCTTGACATAAAATGCGGGCGCGGTATGCTAAGGTGGAGATTACACCGTCCTGGCATGCGAAAATGAAGCCCTCTGTACCTGAATTGAGCCCTGATGATTTGAGGAAAGCAAAAGTTTGCTCCTTTGACAAGGACTGTTTTTCTACATTTCTGTGAAAGTTTCCGTGCATATGCTTGTCGAGTAGCTCTTGGTGAAATTTTCTAACCCCTGCTTTCTTTACTTCGGCTTTTAGACGTGAAGCATCTAGATGGAGTAATGCACTTTCCTCACTTCTGATGTTGAAATTCAGGCCAAGGGCCTCGGCAGCTTGCTCCGCGGCTTTGTAAAGGAACGCTCCTTCGCCAATCATCTCGTGTTTTCTGACCATCTTTAGGAGAGGATCTCTGCCATTCGCAACTATGTAAGCTGTACTTAAAACAATTCGGTTATGAAGACATTGGAGATTCAGAAGTCCGCGTCCGCCTTGACGGCGTGAAATGTATAATCGTGGAACTGACGAATTGATATGCAAGCTTTTATGCATATGCATGATCTTACGCGTGGTGACATCCAGGGCCTTAAGCTCGTTCTTCGTCCATTGAACCACCCCAAACGAGTAGAGTAGAACCGGGACGGCAAGCATGTTAGTAGCAGATACCTTGTTCAACGCCGACAGATTGGAACACCAAATCTGTCTAAGAAGATGCTTGTATCTGCTTCGGAGAGACTCCTTCACTGATGTTACGTCCTGAATGCGGCTTTGAGGCACGCCCAGGTATGTATAGGTCTCTCCAGTGTTAAGATGTCTAATAACACTTATATCTACAAGCTCAGGGTCCTTGGGAACGCCAGTAATCTTTCCTTTCTTCAAATGAATTTTGGCACACTTGTCCAAACCAAAGTCCATCCCAATTTCTCCTGTGTAGTTCTTGACGATATTTATAGCAGTTTGAAGTTTGCTTTTACCAGCGGCATAGATCTTCAGGTCATCCATATAAAATACATGAGTTACCTTATGCTCACGCTGATTAGTGTCGCCACAGAGGTATCCAGGAGAATTTCGTAGTGCGAGAGATAGAGGCAGAAGTGTGATGCAAAAAAGCAAAGGGCTCATACTATCCCCTTGAAAGACGCCCCTCTGGAAGGTGACCTTGTTCGTCGTCAGACGATGTTTCCTAGATGAGATGGTAAATCTAGTTTTCCAAAGAGGCATCAGTCTCTCTATGCATCTCACTATGTGTGGATGTACCCTTCAAGCTTTCCAACAGACAGATGATAAGTCTATGAGAGGTTGAATCGAAAGCTTTCCGGTAGTCAATCCAGGCCATTGACAGGACGCGCTGATGGGCGGCAGCGTCTTGACAGACACACCTGTCAATTAGCAGGTTCTCTCGACAGCCTGCTACACCTTTTTTCGAGCCTCGTTGTTCGTACATCTCTCGCCATACAGGCTCAATTCGTCGAACGATCCTGTTGTTTAGGACAGCTGTAAAGATCTTATACAGTGCGTTTAAACAAGTTATTGGCCTGTAATTCTCTGGTCTGGACAAGTTGCCTTTTTTCGGTAGGAGTATAGTGCGTCCTAACACCAGCCATTGCGGAATGGGCGTCTCCGAGTTTATATATGAGGTGAATATGCGGGCCAAATGTTGGTGTATAAAAGTAAACTTCTTCCACCAAAAGTTCTTAATACAATCTGGTCCAGCACCGGAAAAGTTCTTCGTGCCTCTAAGTGCTTTTTTCACCTCTTCGGCAGTGACTGATGGGCAATCCTCCCCAGATTTTATGAGGCTGTCGCAAAACTCAATATATATATATATAATGTAAAATGTTTATATTTATACATGATATATGTTTGAAATAATTTAAAAAAAATGTCTTCCCGGTACTTATTTGGAAATAAGGTTGCCAATGGGATGTACATACTGCACCAATTTGGTAATCACCAAGGTACTTATCAAAAATAAGTTGTTATACCCTTGTTGCCTATAACCAAAGGTATTCTGAGGAAGATGCCATATAAAAAAGATATGAGCATAATTTTTAATGATGTACCCTGGCGGACCGGCCGAACGCAAACATTACGCTACAGCGTAACGGTAAAGTAATGATAAAGTAATGGTAAAGTAATATGGCATTATAATTAATAAAGGAAACAAAATTAATATGTAAACTGTTGCAATTATAATAAAACGTTGAAATTTACGTTCAACGGTCATGCCGCAATTGCAACAAGTTGCTTTTGCAGCATTAAAAAATAAAAAAACATAGTGACCGTCATTGCAGTCGGGCCCCTGCATATTGGCAACCCGCTAACGTGGCTTTAAGTGGGTTGCCAGTCTGCAGGGACCCGACTTGAATGACAGCCACTTTGTTTTTTTATTTTTTAACGCTGAGAAAGCAACTTGTTGCAATTACGGCATGACCATTTAATGTAAATTTTAACGTTTTATTATAATTGCAACAATTTACATATTAACTTTGTTTCCTTTATTAATTATAATGCCATATTACTTTAGCATTACTTTACCATTACTTTACCGTTACGCTGTAGCGTAATGTTTGCGTTCGGCCGGTCCGCCAGGGTACCAATGAGTACTTTTATAATGTTTCTATTTATACTTTAAACAATATTTTACTTATGTTTTTATTTTCAGATTATTTTTTAAATCTTATTTTTGTATCATTTCTGAATAATTGATAATGATTTTTGAAACTATTTCTTATATTTTATGTTTTTCTCAGATTTGTAATACAAATTTTTCTGTAACATGTGCATTCTATTATGATTTGGGTTATTTTCAAGAGGTTCGGTGAAAACTATATCACTTGCCCTGGCAAACGAAAAGCTATAAAAATCAAAAGGGTCTTTTCTTTCTCTCTCTCTCTCTTTCTCTTTCTAAAAAGTGGGAGAAAACGATTTCTAAAATGCCCATGCTTTGGGAGTTTTCGAGTTAAAAAATGAGTTTAGTTTGCTTCGGTGCTCTTACTACGTCACTCGTGACTTTTTACTTTTCGCATAGTGTATTTGTTTTTCTCATTTAATGTTTAAAATTTAAAATTTTAATTTTGAGTATTGTTAAATAAATTTTTTAAATAAAAAAAATATCTTTAGAAGTTATTTGGTGTTAGAACAATTACAATGTTTTTAACAAAAAATTTTTTAAATGGTGCCTTCCTGAATATGACAACAGAACAATGAAGCAAAACAGTGGATTTCAACATAGGAGCAAAATACAGATGAGTTAAAATAATTTTTGAAAAAAATAATTAAAATATTTTTGTTTTTCAAAAAAAAAAAAAAGAATAATATTGATTATGAGAGCATTAATATGATGGATTGACCTGTCGAAAATTAACAATTTTTAAAAATTCTTCATTAAAAATAGAGAATTTAACAAAGTGTTTTTGAAGGGAGAGAGGGAAACCAAGTTATCAATTTAGGGAAGGACCTCTAAAGTTATAACATAGTTTGGGATAGTTGTTATCAATTATGTTAAAGTATTTTCTTTGACTAAATAATTTAAAAAAAATTTATTTTCATTAAAAACAATTAATTCCTCAATTTAATTCATATTTCACAGAAAGTATAAGAAATATAGAATTTTTATAGGTATATGAATTTACTCATACCTTTAGTTATCCAATAAATAATTCCCTGAAGAGGAGGTTTAAATTGACCTCGAAACATGTTGGTCCCCCGGTAGTATAAAAAAGACGGATAAAGGAAAAAGTGAGAGGTTGGTTTTTGGTTGACTTTTTCACCATTTCTCCCTCTTTTTTTAATTGGTTCTTCTTGTCTCTAATGAGCCGAAAAGTGAGGTAGTTTAGAAGCCTACTTTTTAATTTTGAATCTTTTTCATACTCATTTTGTAGAAAATTATTCATGATAAAGTGGATTTCTTTTTCGATCTTAATCTCGAAAGAAGCGAGTAAAAGCGAGTGCGCCCGATATGGGCATAGCTGATGCTATGGCGGGAGGTGATGGCATGGAATGGTGGGGAGCTTGTAGGGAAACCGAACCGGAGTAGAATCATAATGCACAGTACATAGTAACCTGTTGGCTGTTGGTGCCGTGTTTTTAAGAACGTTGAAGCAGCGTTGACGCTCGAGTGTCGTGTACCTCTGAATCCCCCGGATTTGTGTCACAGCTCAGCTCCTCTTGTCCCGTTTCTGTCAATGCGGTAACTCCGAAGTTCCACGTATCATAGTTCATCGAATTTAGAATTCAAACGGTTCGACAAACCTGCGGGCGAGATGGTTGTCAAGAATCCAAAGGCGCCGGCCGCTGAAATCGGGAATCCTTACGGAAAACCACCAAAGATGTCGACGGGTCAGACCGTGCGGACGTTTATTTACAATGCTGAAACCGGCGCCTTTATGGGCAGGACTGCCAGCAGCTGGGGTGAGTAATTAACCTAGTGTTTATTCAGTCATTTAAATTATCATTAGCTAAAGATTAACGCATCTGGCAAAAATGTACGGAAAACCCGAAATTTCCTTTCCGTTCTTCAATAGACTTTTTTCCTAAAAGTGAAGAAAAGTTCTTCGAACTATTATTATTCAGAATATAGACAGAGAGAGTAGAAATGCTTGAAATCGTGACGTCATTAAAACACCATGGAGACCAATTGTATGCTGGACTGGCACTGACGCGCCGTCGTGACTATTGCTTCACGTGTTTTTTCCATTGTCGGTCAGTAACTTCTACCTGCTCATATTTACATTCTTCTCTTCCCTTCATATCATCAATATACAAAAATAAATTTTCAACCATTTTCTTCACTTCAACCTTAAAAGAAACACGTCAAATTATTCGATGGAAAATATAAAAACCATAAAGCTTACCGATTCTACTATAACCGGTTGACCAATAATGAATCGCTCACGCCCAACTTCAAACGTACTCATTGCAATAACAAACATGAGTGGAGACTAAAAATGCTTACACATACAAATTATGACAAAGGAAGTACTTTTATTATTATTATTTTGTATCATGAATAAATTCTTATTTTATATTAAGGTGGGGGGGGCGACTGCGGGGCAACGCGACGATAAGAAGTTCAAAATACGATTCCGACTGTCAATTTCAACCGGGTTTAAAAGATTTTTTTGTAATTTTTTTCCTTGAACATAAATGGTAGTTTAAGCAAATATTGTAGTGTTTACCCTGTAGTAACTTTCGTCAAAAAGAAACTTGATTTAATATAAAAAATAGGTATAAAAAAACTTTGTCAACACTTCATTCCCAATTGTAAGGAAAGAAGGAACACTTCGTTTTTAAAATTTCGCAAACTGCAGATTTGTTTATTCGGTTTGTTTATAACAATCACATTTGTGATTGAATGACAATGTACTCTACGGAAGTATCCCTAGAAAGTCAAGTCAGTACGTTCGCAAGAAAAAAGTGCCCCCAGTCTTATAAAAATCGCTCAGCCGGCAAATCGTTTTATGTTATTTGTTTATAACAATCAGAAATATACTTGCATTTTTTTGTTATGTTTTTGCCATCTTTTAGAATGATAAAAATTGCCCTATTTTCTGTCTCTACAATTAAAAGCATACTACGAAAAATTATTTAATCCTACTTGTGTACCAGTTTTGTCTTTTACTTATAATTTAATTCAATTTATCTCAGAATCCAACCACTTATGTATGGCTATTCTTTGCAAATACGGCTGAAACCGGTAACGCTTGCAACATCCTTTCTCCTGTCGAATGTGCATTGTTGCTGCTACAAGCATAATTTTAGTGATAGTCATAAAAGTACGAACAATTTTACAGTGAAAATGTTGTAAGATAATTGCGTTATATAAAGTAAAAGTATTATCTACTTTTGATCAACGTATAAGGTAGAGAGGGCCGTCTATCGATTTTTCAACTTACAACTGGATTTAGGTCCCCAGATCCAGTGCATACCAGTTCAGACCAAATTCTCCACCCCTTAACTGGGGTCTGCTCTATACCAAGTGCGTCGAATCGCGTCCCGCTCTCGTGAGATGTGATTCAACCCCTATGACAAACTAAAGGCCTTTCGCAGAAAATTTGCCATTGACAAAAATGTAGAATCATTAGCATCTTTCGATGGATCAGCTGAAAATATGATATAGAAAAAGGCTTCTAAAATGGTAGGCAGTTGAAAAATTAAAGAAAAAATTAAAATGTTATCAAAGTTCTCTTCGGTATTTAATAACGTCAAGAAGTTTTTGAAAATCTAATAATTTTTTCAAAGGCTCTCCTCGTGATTTTTCTCAAAACCTGTTACCCAGAGAAAACTGTCACAGATTTTATATAATCACTAGAAACTTATGCGGCAATTCTTTTACGTGCAATTATTTTATTTGGTAATGAGGTTCAATAAAGTAGTATGACATTAATTTTTACGTTAACAACTTTTATTCGCAATCACCGTGTTATGAGCGTGTAACGCCCCCTGAAAAGTGAGCGTTACAAAGCCTGCTGAATTATTATTAGTTCCGAACTCCACCTCACTGAAATATTAAAAGTAATCTACGATCTCATAAAACACTGATGTCGAATAAAATATGGTACATCAATCGTAGTATTACAGGGTGTCCAGCGACCATGAAAACCTGGAATTCTCCTTGAATTTGTTTGAACCTTGGAAAACCTGGAAATCTTGAATTTTTCACGAGAACCTTGAATTACATTTTTATTAAACTGCTATTTTATATAAGTGCCAAAAGTGATTTAAATCTTCTAGTCTATTATGAAAGAAACATCTCGTTTAGAAGAAATCTTGCTATTGAAAAGATTTTTATTTATCAATATTTAATTTATCTTTTACTCATTACAAAATATATTTCTAGGCATTTTTTTGTAGATTTTACCAATTATTTTATAGGTTGCAATGAACAGACTTTGACATTGTAAATAATTCTACACGTTTTTTATTTCGTCTCCGCTAATACAGAAGCTTAAAGTATACGTTTTTTTGTGATATTCAACTTACACATTATAAATATTATTAGCAGAACATTTCGATGTTAATTCAGCTTCAAGATTTTTTTTTTTTTTCACCACTCGGGTTTTCAGTATACACCAGATTACAAAACATTACTAAAGGTCTCAAAATATTTCAATGATTTAAAAATATTTAAAAGGATTTTGAAAATTTTACAAAGGTCTCATGGATTTTAAAGATTACAAAAAGCGAGTACAACATATTTCAAATATTTCACAAAGCTTTTAAAACTTTTAAAAGATTTAAAGGATTTCAAAGATTTGAAAAAGGGTACAGTACACACGATTTCAAAAGATTTCAAAACATTTTATAAGATTTGAAAAGATTTCACTAAGATTTCCAATAATTCAATGCTTTCATCGAATAAAAAAGATTTCACAAACAAAAGATTTAAGAAAAATATCAATATTTCAAAAGATTTGACACATATTAAAAATATTTGAATGATTTCAAATGAATATGAAAGATTTCACAAATATATCAAAGATCATAACAATTTCAAAAGAATACAATAATTCCAAAGATTTCAAAAAGGGTACAGTACACCAGATTTCAAAACATTTTAAAGATTTTAAACGATTTCAAAGGAATACGAAAGATTTCACAAATATTTCAAAGATTTTAAACTATTTCAGAAGGTTTCAACAAATGTGAGACTAAAGAAAGCTTTCACAAATATTTCAGATTTCAAGGAATTTTAAGATTTTAAATATTTTTCAAAAATTTGAAAAGATTTTACAGAAGCTTCACGAAAATGGAATAAAGTTCAGAATAGTACATACCTCCGAATTATTTGAAACTGAGTATACCCATGCATTTTGAAGAGCTAATTACGAAAATGGTAGTAAAAATACCCGCAAATTTGACTTTCATGGTGAAAACCATGAAAAACCCATAAATATCATGGGTTCTTGCGTTTATCTCAGTAAATGTTGAAAGTTTGCAAAAAAGCTTTAAATACAAGTTGTAGATCTTTTAAAAGCAGATATTTTATGTGAAATACATTTTCACTCTGCGACTGATATTTTTCGAGAAAAACGACGATTATTATTATTATACCATTAAGCCATTTCCCTTTCGGGGTAGGCGTGACTTGCTCGGTTGGAAAGTAGTGGGATAGGTATATAGGTGTAAAGTAGG
>CAKNXH010059012.1:20940-35151 GCA_932178445.1 Andricus quercusramuli
ATATTAGGGTGGTTCAAAAAAATCGACTGAAAACCCCACATAAAAACTTCCGGAAAGGTGTATAAAGACGCCTGTGAGAAGTAGAGCTCTTAATATTAATAGTTAGAGGTCGCGCATCGCGAATTTCTATTTCCCATTTAAATAGCATGTGAAAATTATTTTTTTTAATTTGGAGTTTTGTAACTCTTGAACGACTTAATGAATTGCTAAGACCATAACATATTCTTATAGGGAATTCGACGCTCTACAGAAAAGGTCTCTTATGATTTTTTTTCATAAATTTACTCCTTCAAATGTTATTCAAGGTCAAAGTTGAACACATAATAAATTTATCTTTTTTTCATAATTTTTAGCAAAAACTTTAAATTTATCATTAATTATCGTAATAGTTTTTTCGGAAATTTTATAGTTTAAAATTTTCTCTAAAAAACAATTATCTAACTCAAATCATCACATTATCAAGTTTAATGATTTAAAAGTTATTTGTTATTAAAAGTAGAACAATAAAAGATAAATTTTCAAAAAACGTTAAACTGGATAATGTGATGATTTGAGTTAGATTATTGTTTTTTTAGAGAAAGTTTTAAACTATAAAATTTCCGAAAAAACTATTACGAGAATAAGTGATAAATTTCAAATATTTAAAAAAAAAAAAAGAAAAAAAATGATAAATTTATTATGTGCTCAACTTTAACCTTGAATAACTTTTGAAGGAGTAAATTTGTGAAAAAATCATAACAGACCTTTTTTGTACAGCGTCAAACTCCCTACAAGGATATAAGAGTTATAAAACTACAAATAAAAAAAGAATAAAAAAATTTCACAAGCTATTTAAATGGGAAATAGGGATTCGCGATGAGCGACTTCTAAATATTAATATTAAGAGCTCTGCTTTTCACAGGCGGCTTTTTATACCTTTCCGGAAGTTTTTATGTGGGGGTTTCGAAAAAAATAGTTGATTTTCTTGAACCACCTAAATATATATGTCTACAGTAAGTTCGTGTAGTGGGACGATGGTCGTGGGGGCTAACGCGTAGACTTTAGACCCACTCCGTCGGCTTGCGGGTTCGATTCCCGCCTCGCACTCTGGAAGAGCCTCGGTGGCCCATGCGGTGAACACTTGCGTAGCAAGGGAGTTGTTCATCTCCGGAGAGTCGTGGGACCGGTACCTCTAGAGAAAAAGGTTCTCTAAGTCCTTAAGGCTGTTGCTCTTGGTGGTTCGGAATCCACCTTAAACTGTAGGTCCCCCTTCCACCACCAAGTAATTGTGTGGAGGTTTTGTAAAGAAATAGGGAAGAGATACAAGAAAAGTGTAAACTGTAAACCCTTACGGGACACATTCGAAGCTTCCAGTAAGTTTATGTAATCTCATGAAATACATTGTGCGTTATTCAGTGGCCATTCGTGAAACTAATAAACCGTCATTGCGGCGGCGTTTCGAACTCATGAACAAGCAGTAGCTGATGCTGTTCGGTAAAGGGCTATCTAACCGCTCACTTTTCTAGGGCGTAATAGGCGCATAACACGGTGGTTTCGAATAAAATAAATAAATAGAATTGAATATTTAATCTATGTAACAATTTTAACAAATAATACGGCTGCGAAGTACTATGGACGTATTCACTATGGGTGTATCTATTTGTGCTCATTTTATGAGCATTTTGCTTTCTCATAAGTATAAAATAAATTTGCTTCCTCATAGAAGGAGTTTTTCCCTAACATAACAAAAGAATGTATACTTTCAATATTTTTCAATGTGATGTTTCTGTTTTTACGAAAATTTTATTTTCAGAAAATCAGAGGGCCCATCAAAATGTCAATTGATGTGTTCCGTTAGAATGAACAACTTTTTAACCTATGGTAGTTTTATATTCCAAATTAAAACTTCATTGAAATAATGCAACTTTTCTTAAAACTTTCTGAGTAGGTATTGAGTAATCAATAGCAGTTGGCTTCGAAAGTTCGTCAATAGATCAATCAACGCGTCTCAAAGACGCGAAAAAATATATGATATACTTTATAGTTGTATTCCCAGTACTAAAAAAGTTTTCCTTATATCAACAAGATGAACAATATACAGGGTGATCCGCCAATAGTCATAAAGCTTTGAATGTGAAATTCTTTGTTAAAAAGCAAACAACAAATCATATTGACAAAATGTTGCGCGAACAATAGTTTTCAAACTATTAAGCTATTAAGGGTTATTCTGGTCGCTGATTTCAAATTTGGGGTCAAAATTGAAAAATTCAAAACGGTGGACCAAAAGTGTAAAAAAAAACAGATTTGACCGCTTTTTTAAATTCTGGAATTTTGACTTTGTATTTCAAATCAGCCACCTGCAAACCCTCCGAGAGGCTATTTTAAGTCAAATAAGTTTTGTTCTATAATTGTAGTCCACCATATTGAATCCGCCATTTTGAATTTTGCCCCCGGATTCGAAATCAGCGACCTTAAGAACCCCCTTGTAGCAAATTTTAGTAAAATCGGTTCCATTTTACAATTTCCTGAAAAACCAACTTGTAGCAAATTTTAATCAAATCGGTTTCGTTTTACAATTTTAGGCTGCCATATTGGCTCCGCCATTTTGGGTTTTGTCTAACAACGATTTACATGTCAGATTAGGATTGCGCATGCAAAAATCTATATAAAACATGTATAGCACGTAAAATGTAAGATCTAGGCGTTTTTGGTATTCAATAAACGATTTTGTTTGCCAAAAATTCCGTCTTCAACACAGATTTTCAAGGTCACAATTTTTTTTTCTGACTTTCTCTATAATTTTTCTATATTGGGGAAGGTTTTTTCTTTGATTAAATTTTTTAGATTTTTAGACAGAATTTCAAAAAAGGTCCACTGTGCGGCGTTGCTAGTGTAGCTAGTATCAAATGTTCAAATATACGAGAGGGGAGGGGGGGACTCAAAAAATGACTTAAAACGGGCTACGTAATTTATCGACGAGCCCTTTTCTATAATAAGGATCCTTTCAGTCCGCACGATATCACTCTTCGAGTTAGAGGGAAACAGATTATTTAAAGTAAAGTCACGATATGTAGTAATGAACCGATTCTGCCTAAGAAGAAAATAACTGAATTACATTAATCCTAACTTTGTTTAACTGGCATTAAGAATCGATAATTTATAATAATTTTACAACATTTCTGAATAATCTCATTACCTTAGGTACGTTGAGCTCATTTGCGCGTCGCCTATCCAAATCTCGACGCCGCCTTTCTTCTCGTTTTTCTTCTCTAAGTCGTAGTTTCTCATGCTTCCGTTGCTTTAAGTAATCTAATAATGGAGTCGATATTTTCTTAGGAGTGTCTGCAAAGAACAGATGCATTTAATATAACGGGCCAATTCCGCAATATGAAGCCAGAAAGGTTTGAAAAAAAATCAAGCCAAATTTAATCAATTCATCCTTATCTAAAAAGGACATGCATTTCGACTAACTTCAAATGTGTCACCTTGAAGCAAACTTCACGCGTGAACCGCTAACCTGATTGGTCAATTTATTTAGAACCAAGTTTCCCTAAACTCTATTGGTCAAACGTTCAAATGTGCGGATTTATTTCTATCGATATTTACTGTCGATCGGTCCACACTCTATGGTTGTCCCATTTCTATCGATATTTAATTTCGGTCGGTCCACACTCGATGATTGTCCCCTCCTCCCTTCCACCTCTCACCATCATTCTTTTCTATCACATGCGAAGCCGTGAAGCGTCTTATTCGTGTTATTGACGTGAAGCGCCTTATTCGTGTTTTTGTGATATTAAAGTAAAAGATATTCGTGTTATTGAAGTGAAGCGTTTTATTCGTGTTGAAGTGATATTGGAGTGAAAGAAGTAATCTAATAATCCAGATGGCATTGGCCGAATAAGAATTTTCTTCTGACATGGAAATAGAGGCCTTCAAACACGAGGACAAAGCTATGTAAATATTTTCATTAATTAATAGTTTAAATCATAATTTCTAGTAGTATTTAAAACATAACCTCAAAATGTTATATCTTTCTCCTTTGATCTTTCTAAGTTTAAAAAATATTCTCATAATTTTATGGGGATGGCGATTTGTCAAGCTCAGCTTAGGGGGCAGCACCGTGAGTGGAGATATACCTTGTATGCGGGCACAAGGCATTATTTACAGTTTCCATAGTTTTTTGTTATTTAGAAAGCAATTTGCTTCTTTATTTATACACCCAAATGCCACATGCATACCTGGCATTTCCAAAATAGTGCTTTAAGCTTTCACCTCAACGCTGCGTTATGAAAGATTGATATATTTCGAATAGGAGACGTCACCACCGTTGGAACCGTCGTCTTATGTATCTCCACGCGCACTAGCGACCCTAGCGGCCGCAAATGTCAGTCGCCGTCCCCATATCTCTCCTTTCCTAAGATGCACGTTCAACATGCGCTCGATGTTTAGCGTCGCGCTAGATGTTTATCGACATTTGACATTTTCAGATTACATATCTTAGTGTAGTGATCTTTATTATAAATGTTTGAAATTTATTCTTTATTGAAAAAAAAAATCTCTTCTTTTTTTAGATAGTGGAAATTACTGGAGGCGCCATTCGCTTTTCAAACCCGCAATTCAGAAATCAGAATGAAGTTATCTCATACTGAAGTTTCATGTGCAATTGTACAGTACATTATCCTTTCATGGAGAGTTTGAAAGTATTGCGGCCATGCCGCAGTACGTGATGAACAAGGTAATATAAATATAACTTTCCTGAATAACGTTATCTCTGAAAACTTTTAGTTAAATTTAATATAATTTGTATACTAATATTGACTACTTTTAATGTCTTAAAATAGCAAAACTAATTAATTTTAATTCTTATAGTTGGAGGTGGATTAAGGGTATCCGACATGAATGGGACAGATGTTTTGGAAGGTGAGGTAATGTCATGCGAAGATATGAAAAAATCGATTCATAACGTCACGTTGATCAAAACCAAACGTCCGAACAGTAATGAGGATGAGCCTAATGCCAAACGCATAAATATGGACGATGCGGTCTAAGGTTCAAGTAGAGTAAGAAATTACGAATTAAATAGTGCCGATTCCAACTTTAAATGACATGAAACAATTTTAAAGAAAATGTAGATTTCTGAAGATTCAAAAATAAAATTTGGAAGATTTTTCAGTGTTTTGACAAATTTTAAGATAATAAAATAATGTTATCAAGATTCCTCAGAAAATTTTAAAACATTAAAAATAATTTTTAAAAATAACAAATTTTAATTTTTTCAAGATTTTGAATAAAACATTATAACATAATAACAAAATAAATAAAGTAATACTTTAATTACCACGCACCAATTGCATTTTTGTACTTAATTTTCTGATACAAAAATGCCAAAAAGAAAAATCGAACGTACTCAAGGTGAAAAAGAACGAATTTAGCTTTTAAACGACAAAAAAATGCTGCTAAACAACACGCTCATCGTCAAAAAATACGTGCAAAGCATAATGAGCTAGATATCATTAACATTGGGAAAAATACGAAATGATGATATTAGTACACAGGAAACTCATCATTAATTTAACTTCCCAAATTACATTATTGTCATTAAATACAATTACTAAGACGCCCGCAGTATTGAAATCTAATATAGTACCAAATAATGATGGTAAAATGGCAGAACATTCGCAAATTTATACAGCTCCTCATATTGAACAGACTCTACACGAAGAAGAGGCATTGAAACTAATCCGAGAGAAAAACGCTACTAAACAACGATTATTTCGTCTTCGTCGAAAAATTCGTAATACTGAAAGTCTAAATGATATCCCGGCAACTGTGGTGAGAATAAATGAGACAGTGATAGTTCAGACTGTACAAAATAAAGCAAATAGCGCATCTCATACAAATGAAAATGTTTATACATACAAACAAAATGGCTTTTTCTCAAATAGAAAATATGTCTGACGATAGCCAAAGTGCAGATATAATCGAACACTACTGTGGTGGAATGAATATTTTATGTACAGATTGCCACGCAAAACACTTTCAAGCTGAAAAAGTGGCTAATAAGAAATAGTATATTGTGTCACGACGCAGCAAACCACGGTTTTGACGTCCGAGGCGCATAGCCGAGTACTGTAAACATCGGCTGAGGACGTCAAAGGTTTGCTGGGAGTGACACAAGATATTTTATGCAAAATGGAATGGTTTTCGTATGTGAGTGTAGGGGACTAGAGGGTCCAGGGGCGGAGCCCCGGCGGGGGGTTCGGGGGGCGGAGTCCCCCGTAAAGGAAAGAAACACCACTTCAAAAGAATTTCTTTTCAGGGAAATTTCAGGGAGATTGAAAAATTGAATCTTGCTGCCACCGTGAAAATATTGAATGAGATTGAATGAGAAAGATGAAGAAATGAAAGATTGAAAAGAGATGGAAATTTGTAGTTTTTATGGGTAAATTGAGGAATAGGAATGTATGGATATTTTTTGATAACATTTAAGAAAGTCATTTTTCACACAAATACACCTGCAATACCTTCTCACATGATGAGAAGGTATTATTATTTTTATTAAATACTTGTAAGTACCAAAAACTCGCTTAATTTAGCTTAACAAAATTTATAGATATGTAATGTTTAATTTATGAGCCGCAGAATAATGTCTTACATTATTTACGTATTTAAAATCTTATTTTACTTACTTTGGTAATTGTTTATGTTTACAACACAATTGTTAAAAACCATTTTGTTAACTTTTGGCGGTATTGTAAGTGTTTGCGATGAGGACCTTACAATAGTTTTTTCACGAGTTTCGTCTTGGACGTATCCTTGAGCAACTTTGTCTGACTGCCAGCCCCCCAATTCTTTCAGATCTATCATATTACCCCCTTCATTTGCGAAAATAGTAGCAGCGGTACGCCTATAACAATGACCCGTGTACGTGTTCGGGTTTTCTAACTTTAAATATAAAGCAATCAATTTAGGCATTGCGGCAATAGTGTGTTTGTCAATTACTTGATTTCTACAAGTTCCTTTTTTGTAGCTTAAAAAAAACCGATCGAGACACGTTTTCGGAAGACGAAGATTTTTGTATTTTTTTACGACGTCGATGAATTCCGCAGCGATGACAAAACTCCGTCTCTGGTTGGTTTTCGTTTTTGGCAAAGTAATCACAATTAGTTTTCCTTCCTCCTTTAGATGATCAATTTTTATGTCAGTTAGTTCCTGACTCCTACACGCTCCCATGATTCCGATGACTAAAGCAACCTGTAATTTATTTCAGTTTTATTATTAAATCCATTTTTTCGGTTTCCTTAATGGCATATGAAAGTTTACCACAAGAGCAATTTAGTTTAGACAGGTTTTTTTCCACAATTTTTAATTTTTCAAAAAAATAAGAGTGTCGAGACACAAAAGAAATTAACACTGACGTCTCGGCACCATTATTTTCTTGAAAAAATAAAACTTATGGAAAAAACTGGTCTAAACTGAATTACTTTTATGGTAAACTTTCACATGCCCTTAACAAATATTAAAATTGGAATTTTTCCTCTACGTAGGATTAATAAATTTTTAACTAAATATATGCGGGTGTTTGAGTGGGTGTGTGAAAAAGAGGATGCATTTAAGTATTTTTGCAAGTTCTTACCTTCATAGCTAGATAATCGATGTCTGGTGCTGTCGATAAGAAGCGAGTAACGATATCTTGCTTCTCTTTCAAAAGGAGAGTTTTTTTTCAACATAGAAAAAATGGACCACAAACTTGATGGTTTTCTTGACTCATTTTGCATTTTAAAGTAAGCTAGCAGAACATTCTCGGAGCACGACGCCGTTTGATTGTCCGATCGCCATTTACAAAATGCCACGTACACTGCTTCATATTTATCCTTAGATTTAGCTGGTAACAAGTCCGCGGTCGCATTTTCCGCGTCTTCTTGTAGGTGAGGCGGTGTACACGAAATAAACTCCTTGTTTGTCATCGCGACACAGTAGAACAACAATTTTTTTAAGAACAATGGAATTTCGAATGATCAGAGTGACTAACGAGCTAACGACTAACGAGCTGTTACTGCCATTTTGGAATAACTGTACAACATTGTAGCACAAAGCTACAAACATCAGTGACATGTGCCGCGCATGCGTCACTTAAAAGAAAGCAGCGAGCATGGCAGCGAGGCAGCGAGTGAAGACCTTGAGGCCGTCAAAGTATGATTTTGCGGCCGGCAAAGTATACTTTTACGGCCGAGGGTGGTAAAAATCCCCTCTCCCATCCCTCTCCGACAAAAGAATACTTTGCTTCCTATAAACGCGTACGTAACGATACGAAAACCGTCCGGTTTTGCATTAAATTCTTTAATTGATTGTTGCAGTCATGGCGAAGTCATTCTTGAACCATTACCTAATCCACCACCAATTATAAAGAGTTTATTTGATGGTACACACGAACAATCAAATAATTTTCACGAACGTATACGGTGCTATAACAATGCATTCTCCTTTGCGTCTTTAATGCTAATGTGGTGAAATTCAATAACAGACGTCCTGGACAATTCTGCTTCGAAATACACGGCCAGGTTTATTATCAAATTAATACTTTTTATTAATTAATTAATAATTGTTGATGCAATTCAGAAATGCAACTATTATTTTCATTAAAACCTGGAATGGATAGTAGACGTTACAATTAACAAAAAATTAATGAAGTAGCCGCAATTTTTACCACAAATGCTGACGGTGATATTCCACAATCTTACGTAACCATACATAATAAAGATAAAAAAGAGCTTGAATATGTAAGATCCATGGACCCTAACGTTGAACCTTGGATTTACCCGTCATTTTATCCACGTGTTAAAATAGGTTGTTATAAAAATATTATATGTGTGAACAGAGATAAACGTGTATCGCGAGCTGCATACACCAAATACAGAATGGCAACTCGAGATGATAATGTATTTTTATTGAGAGGACGATTATTCCAGCAATGGATTGTCGATAGCTATGTAAAAATTGAAAAATACCGGGTGCATTTTTGTAGAATGAATCAGTAACAAATTCGTGCTGATACTTATTAAGGATTAATCGATCATTTACAGCGAACAGCAGATGATACAAACAGTAATGTGGGGAAAATGGTCATCCTACCATCATCGTTTACAGGATCACCACGTAATATGTTGCAACATTATCAAGACGCAATGACAATTGTAAGAAGATTTGGCAAGCCAGATCTATTCATAACTATGACATGCAATATAAATTGGCGTGCAATAAAAAATAATTTATTGCACGATCAAACAGTATCAGGCAGACCCGAAATTGTATCGCGCGTTTTTAAAATAAAAAAAGATGAACTTATTAATATTATTGTGAAGAACTTATTCGGCGAATTACTTGCATACGTATATGTTGTTGAACATCAAGAACGAGGATTACCTCATCTTCATCTACTACTTACGTTGAAACAAAATAATAAAATAACTAGTCCTGATATCGTGGATAAATATATTTCCGTTGAAATTCCAAATCCTAACGAAAATCCCACACTTCATAATATCGTCATGAAAAACATGATCCATGGTCCATGTGGAGATTGGTGCAAATATGAAAAAGGTAAATGTTCTAAAAACTTTCAAACAAAGTTCCAGCCAGAGACAACCATGGACAATTATTTAATTATAATATTAATGTGGAAGCAGTGTCCAGCATTAAGTCTGTAAAATATTTGTATAAATATATTTATAAAGGACATGACGCTGCTACTGTAGTGGTTACCGAAAATAATGAAGATTTCATTCATCATGACGAAATTCACAATTTTATTGAAACTTCGGTATATCAGTCCGGTTGAAGCAGCTGATAGAATATTTGGAAGATCACTGCGAGATAAAAGTCCTTCTATAATGCTGTTACCAGTACATTTATTTAATCAGCATACTGTAACTATTAATGATGAAGGAAATTATGACTCTATAAGAATTGCGTTAGAGAAAGTAACTAAGCTTCTTGATTATTTTGCTTTAGATGAACGAGATCCAGAAGCTACAAAATTCACCAATGCAAAAATACTACCACATTACGTATTTAAGAAACAACGTGGTGGAAATACATATAAATGGGAAATACGAAAAAGAACAATTCAACGTTATTGGACGCATGTTTTCAATTAGTCCAAGCCAAATAGAACTTTTTCATCTTAGATTGTCATTGATAACAGTTAAGGGATCAACAAGTTTTGAAGATATTAGAACAGTGGATGTTAAAATACATGACACATTTTACAGTGCGTGTTTAGCATATAGGTCTTATCGAAGACGATGCAGAATGGAATCATGCAATGACAGAAGGTGAAGTATGGATGATGCCTCGGCAACTGCGGCATTTGTGTGTACGTATTTTAATATACTGTCATCCAAATAATGCAGAAAAAATATGGGAGGAATTCCAGGATGCAATGTCACAAGATTTTCAGAAAAATTATAATTTAGATGAAGCACATAGAACAGTTTATATTCAAATAAACACTTTCCTATCCCATGAAAGATCTGATCTTCGTAATTTTCCAACGATGCCACAGCTAACAGAAAATGATATTGCCATTGACACTGGAAATGATGATGAAATGTTACTTCAACAACATGAGAAAAATGGTATGATACAGTATAAACAATTGAATACAAAACAGAAAGATATTTTTGATAAAGTATTCAATGTTGTCATGACGGATGAAAAAACGTTTTTTACTTCATGTTTTTATATTGATGGGCCAGGTGTATCAGGTAAAACATACATTTTCACTACATTATGTTAATTATTAAGAAGTAAGGGAAAGACTATTTGTACAATGGCATTTACAGGAATTGCTGTAATATTACTTCCAC
The DNA here is from genome assembly GCA_932178445.1 of Andricus quercusramuli. Lineage (NCBI taxonomy): Eukaryota > Metazoa > Arthropoda > Insecta > Hymenoptera > Cynipidae > Andricus > Andricus quercusramuli. The sequence goes on from CAKNXH010059012.1 coordinate 31,788, forward strand.
GAGGAAAGACGATTCACAAAACTTTTGGTATGCCTGTTCCACTATTTTTGGATTCCGTATCAAACATCAAAAGTTAATCAAAAGATGCACACTATTTAAGGAATGTAGATCTATTTATTTGGGACGATGCTCCAATGGAGCCAAAATATGCTTTGGAATTAATTGGTTGAACTCTCCGTGACTTTATGAATATTGACTTGCCTTTGGAGGAAAAATTATGCTTCTAGGAGGAGATTTTAGACAATTACTACCTGTAAAAGTCAACGCTACTCGAAGTGAATTGGTCAATTTATCTATCAATTTGAGTGCACTATGGAAACATTGTTCAGTGTTCTCATTAAATCAAAATATGAGAACTTTACCAAGCGAAGTAGAATTTGCGAAATATTTACTGTCTGTTGGCAATGGTACTTTAAATGACAATGATAATAATTTAATAGCTCCAAAACAACGTGTAGCTCCGAGAACGGATTACATGGTGCAAACTATATTTAAACAATTAATTAATAATCGCAAATACGAAGATATAGCGAAAATAGCTATATTATCTGCACGAAATGTTGATGTTCAAGAAAACAATTGCAGAGTTGTAGAATGACTTGACAGGACAACGAAACGTATTTATACCAGCATGGATAGTACGGAAAATTGTGACAATGGATAAATTGATGATGTAATACTGCCAGAATATCTTAATACTTTAAATCCTCCTAACCTTCCACCGTATAAATTAAAATTACGAAATAATTGCATTGTAATGCTTCTTAGAAACCTCAGTATTAACGAAGGTCTATGCAATGGAACGCGTTTACAAGTAATAGAACTTGCGAATAATCTTTTACGATGTCGCATCCTAACTGGTGATAAAACGGGAGATATTGTATTAATTCACCGCATTACCCTGTACTGTGAAAACGTTTATCCTTTCACTTTCAGAGGACGACAATTCCCAATTAAATTAGCATTCGCGATAACAATTAATAAAAGTCAAGGACAAACTTTTGAACAAATAGGAGTAGATGTTCGTAAAAATGTATTCAATCATGGACAATTGTATACACTGAATGATTAGATTAACTTTAAAACAATAATTTCTACATAAAAATAGTTCATTTTGAAATAATAAAATAACTAAAGGTTTCGTAATTCATCCTAAAGATAAAAACACGCGCGCTGAAGCGCGCGCGATCGGTCTCGTCAATATATAAAGAAGAGTTTTGCAATTACTTTTCCTTCAATTTAAAAAAAGATAATTTTAAATATTCGAACGAATCCAATCAAATGCAAAGCATATTATTTGGAAGAAAATGTTTCTCGTAGGAAAATATGTATTTCGTATACTTTCCAGACTTTTCTGACCTGTGGAGAATATGATTTAGGAGATATTCGTGTTTTTTGTTAAGTCAGGGACAAAATGATTTTTTTTTTCGCGTTTGAGTAGGGGATAATACTAGGACCTACACTGAATCTTTTGATACTATACTCATTTTCGGGAAGCATCCGGAAGTTGGTATATTTCATATTTAAAGAAAAAGTAAAACATGTGCGCTTATGGCACTCGCCAACTTTGGAGGCGTTTTCCTCGAAAAACAATTTTTTGCAGTTGCTAATTCAAAAATGCTCCGGCGACTCGCTTTTTAATGTAAAGGACTTAAAATGCCATGTATTCATGCGGTCATTTGACTATAAACGTAACACCATTCCATTATGACAAATGCATCATTTCAGATGTTTTTTAAAACAGAAGCACGATTTTTGCTCACATTAAGTTTTCAATGAAGGAATAGTAATTATGACGTACACCTGAAGTCACGATCTCGAAGAATTCCCAGAGTTGAAAAGAATTGATGGAGAATTCCGAAATAATCACTGGATTCAAATAATTTAAACCGAATTACCAGGACTTAAAATTTTTTTTTTTAATTCGTAAAATTTGTAACGAGACAAAATTTGAACCCAGAAAATTATTACTTTATTTAACAACTAGTTGAAAACTGGTCCTCTCCGCTGCGTGGCATGATACTCCAAGTGCATATTTTATGTTAGATTCAAAAATTAAAAATTAAAAACAATTATCATCTTATTTAATTAAAGATTAATTTGTCGTCTTTATTCTTTGTTTTTTGCTATGACCTTGTCTCGACCATCAATCAACGGGGGACATCGAAGAATTTTTGAAACTCTGATGGGCACAGAGGAATTTTTAAAGAAATTTCAACAATTATTCATGGAATAGTAAAAAAAACATTTATTTTATAAGTTACAAAAAATATTATTCAGTATTCCGAGTATAATTAATGGTCAAAGAGGTTTCGACATGCGGTAGTCGGCGGGGGTCGAGTGATGATCGATTTAAGCCTTTTGGGCGTCCGGTAGGTCTTTGGCCGGATTGGGTTCCGTTCGGGAGCCTTTTTTGCAGCAACGGCCTGTTGGGGAGATCGTCGATATATCTGGGCAAGCGCCTGCTGCTTGCGAGGTGATGAATACGTCCTCGACTTCCTGGGCGAGCGTCGTGAAGGAGGGCGAGACCTTAGCCTCTTTTTCTCGCTAGAACTCGTGGAAGGACGGCTGGGGACCTCCCTTAGTGTAGTCCTGGGAGGGTGCTTTGGTATGACCGAAAGGAAGTATACCAATTTTGGTGGCGACAATTCACTGGGCTGCGGAGACGAGAAGTCGATAGGAGAGGCCCGCAGCTCCAATAGGTCCTCCTCCCCCAGGCGCTGAATACTCGTAGTTTCTGCTGCTGGGCTCCGTGATTCTGAGGTTGGCGGGGAAGTCTCCTCGGGCGGAAGATCGACGCCTAGGTCCCGCAACACTTCCTCGAGAGGAATGAGCTCCTCGTTTCCGAAGTTGGAAATGTCGGCCGGCGAGGAATATCCCTTTAGGTCTGGTAGAACCTGATCGAGTTGTTGGGGCAGGTTGGGCTCCTCGATAAGCTCTTCCTGAGGACTTGGCTGGACGGTGGTTTCAGGAGCGATTTCGATTGAAGGTTGATTGGCTGTGAGCCCTCTAGCCAGGTTCCGGCGATCTCCGCGATTCCTCCTCTTTCGTTTAGGGGACAAGGGAACGTAGGGCCTCTAGGTCGCCAAGGGCTCAGCGATAGCGGTCTGTCCAGCGTTTATGTTGGCTTGACCGATTCACTCGGGACTGGTCCATCTGTAGTGAAAAAGCCATTCCTTGTTAGTCACCATTTCCATTACGATGGACAACTAGGATACCAGATCCTCTTGATAGAGGACCGAGAGAGGAATAAAACAGACAAAACAGAAGTAATAAGAAGAAATCCCAGATCCTCTTGGTAGAGAACCGAGAGAGTGAAAAGACTGAGAAAATAGAAGGAGAAATTCCCAGATCCTCTTAGCAG
>CAKNXH010059013.1:3358-30405 GCA_932178445.1 Andricus quercusramuli
GGGGGGGGGGCGAAGAGGTTCGATTATCCGTTACGTAATTTACGTACGGCCCCTTTCCTAAAACGCATTTTCTCCTTTGCCTGCTTAGTCAAGCTTTGTTTATAAAATACCGGTGCGGACCGATATGAGTTCTCTCAAAGAACACATTGTGTGACATTTATATTACGCATCTACATTTAGAATTAGGCTAATTATATTTCCTGAAGAAGATTAATAAATTCTATCACTTATATCCAGAAAACAATAACAAGAGAGAGAGAGAGAGAGAGAAGGAGAGAGAGATGGAGAAGGAGAGAGAGAGAGAGAGAGAGAGAGAGAGAGAGAGAGATGGGCAAAGAGAGAGACCGAAAGGCTCCTTTCTGTGGGTGAAGAAAAGCGAGCCTCCGGTCTGTGCCATAAGACACAACGTGTGTGTCACAGGCCTGCGTTACACTATGCAGTCGTGGTTTCATTCGAAGCAGGCGCGACTCCCCATATCGAGGTCTAAGATGTTTACACATCAAAACCCTTGATGTAATTGATTTTTCCTGCTCAATAAACACATAAATAACAATAACAAATTTATTTCACTGATTTTTATTGATTTTTACCATCTCACTTATCCCGCATTTTTCGGTTTTCATATGGTCAAATAATTATACTTTTGCATAAAAAAGTATTTTTTATTATTATTTTTTTATTTAAAAAACTTTTTAATATTTTATCTTTAAATAAGTATAATATAATATACAGCATTCCCTTCCTCACTGAAAACCCTAGAAATTGATCCTCATTGCAACTAATTTATAGTCACTAGAAAGTACTGAGCGTAGGAGAAAGGCGCGGAGTAAAGCAGCGTCCCACATTATCAACAGAAGTAAAAAAAAACATATTACTAATCTAGGGTTAATGTGTTTTAAATTTAGTAATAGAGCAGCGAACATTGTTGTAACACATGAATTAGAAGAACTGAAACATACTGTAATCCGTAAAATTCAACTCACGTAGATGTCCATCCAATTAAAGGATTTTCCCATCGTTCGCGAGTATCGAACTCTATTTGCCAAAAATTTGTATTATTTGTGCCTGATTGCATCGCATTCTTCGCTGGCTGGTAAATACGCACACGTCGAGTTTTGATATGCTCCTCAGGAATTCCAGAGATTATACCCACTTGTTCATCTGCTGGTACAGTTATATAACCATTGAGAGCTTCTTCATGCTGTAATTCAGATGGATCTTTTAAGACTTTTTTCACATCTTTTAATTTCGGTTCCTTTAACTTTGCTGCTTCTTCAACATTCATATTACACTGTAATTGACTTGTTGATAACTTTTGATATAATCTGTTAACAAAATAAATAGTAACTTGTTAAATTAAAAGAATCACTTTTCATACTTAAGTCTATTATACGATTAAGTACAGTAAGATAGAAATACTCATATGTCATAGACCTAATAGTAAAATATTATAAAGTTAACTACACATGAAATTTCGAGCAAGCGATATGTCCTATAAATCGATAGCATCATGCTTTAAATTCTGAAGTGTGGCTATGGTTGCAATAGTAACAAAGTTTAACTGCATAGTACACTGCCATAATCTATTACCAGAAACTTTAGATTCAAAGAAGGAAAATAATAATTCAAATGTAAAATATCGAAGGCAATTAATAGAAAGGTGGGGGGTGATTAAGGAATCAAAATATAATAAATGCTCTAAGATGATAAAAAAGGAAGGAGTACCATAGTATTTAGAAAAGGGATGGGGAGAGAAAAGATGGACCAGAATAGCCAGATTTAATTTGTAAAACGAGGTAAGAGCAGGTATGTATTGGGAAAAGAAAGAGAACAGGAAGTTTAGAATCTGTGAATGGGAACAGGAAATATAGGAGCATGCATGGGAAGGATGTAGGAGAGGAATGGAAGATAAAGGAAGCTGGCAAGAGAATGTGGTAAAGATTCTAGGGGAGGATGGTTTGCGGGAAGAGTAGATGAAGGAGTTAGAGGATGCTAGGGGAACGAATGAGAAAGAATGAAAGAATGGATGCAAAAAAATTGGCAAACTGGAAGTACAAGAGAGGTGAAAGAAAGGGGAAACGTAAGTCGCTTAAATTAGAAGCGTGAAGCTTGTAAGTAATGGTTATGTAATAGTATAAGTAGATTAAGATGCGTTTGCGTTATCGCGCGCGCGCTCTCTCTATCTCTCACTCGTTCGTTAAAACGCCCCAAATTGCGCTATCGTCAAAAATAGAAATAAGGATCTAGATATAAGATTTTTTGTAAATACGCGTAAATAATTGTAAATAGTAAGAATAAGGTTTTATAAAATGGGTAGACGGAAGTATTGTAAGAAATGAAATTAATGTAAACTCTTAGAGGACACATAAAAAAACTAAGAATGTTTTTGCGATGACTCTTTTCTATGATTCTTTGCAAATTCCCAAGAATTATTAATTATTTTGACAATTTTCATATATAGATTCCGAGTTCGGCTATTTCTCAACCAATAGGCTTCAGTTTTTTTAACAGAATCAACGAATAATGTTTTTTCGGTGACTGATATGCCACATTGCAAATTCCTCTGTTTGATATGATACTTTGCATTTACAAGAATGATCAATCATTTAAACAATTTTCATAAATAAATTCACAGTTTGGCTATTTTCCAGGGAATAGGCTGCATTTGTTTATGGAATAAACGAAGAATTTCTTGTCAATAACTCTTTCCTACGATACTTTGCAAATTTTGGAGAATTATTAATTATTTAAACAATTTTCGTAAACAAATTCAGAGTTTGGCTATTTTCTAACGAATGGGCTCAATTTTTTACAGAATTAACTAAGAATGTCTTTGCGGTTACTCTTTTCTATGGTTCTTTGCAAATTTCCAAGAAATATTTATTATTTAAACGATTTTCATAAACAAATTCCGAGTTTGGCTATTTTTCAATGAATACGCTCAATTTTTTAACGGAATCAACTAGGAATATTTTTTCAGTGACTCTGATATGGGGAAGGGTACAAATGTGCACGGAGCAACTGTGCACGTCGGTGGCCACTGGTAAAACTGTAAAAGTTGTTGCCCCAGCTATGCACATCGAAATGTTGCTAGGGTACCATCTGTGCACGTATAAATTTCGATGTGCATAGTTGGGAGCATCCCATCTGGACACGTTAACCCTTGCTAGAGAACCATCTGTGCACGTCTGTAATAATACAATCAGATTTTAAAGTTGCAAATCCACGTGCACAGATAGAATACTCCGAACTGTGCACGTCTCAATTTGCGAGGGTACAACTGTGCATGTTGTTAGCCACTGGCAGAACTGTGCACGTGCACAGGTGGTACACTCCAAACTGTGCACGTCTCAATTGCTACGATCAGGTTGTCAACACATAAGTCCACGTGCACAGATGGGATTCTCCCAACTGTGCACGTTTAAATTAATACAATGAGATTTTTAACTGACAAGTCCACGTGCATGGATGGGAGGCTCCCAACTATGCATGTCTCAATTAATACGATAATTTTTTTTGTCTCAGAAATCCACGTGCACAGATGGTTCTCCTCCCACCTCTGCACGTTTTGATTAATGCTATCAGATTTTCAACTTACAAGTCCACGTGTACAGATGGTACCCTCCCAACTTTGCACGTCTCAGTTAATAAGATAAGGTGCTTAACTTACAAGTCCGCGGGCACATATAGGAGACTCACAAGTGTACGCGTATTAATAAATAGGATCAGACTTTTCATTTGAAAGTCTACGTACACAGATGGTACCCTCCCAACTGTGCACGTCTCAATTAATACGATCAGATTTTAAACTTACAAGTTCACGTGTACAGATGGTACCCTCAAAATAGTGTACATCTCAATTAATAAGATAAGATGCTTAACTTACAAGTCCACGTGCACATATGAGAGACTCCAAACTGTGCGTGTATCACTTAATAGGATTAGACTCTTTACTTGAAAGTCCATGTACCGAGATGGTACCCTCGCAACTGTGCACGTTCGATCAGATTCTTAACTTACAGGCCACGTGCACGGCATAATTAATACGATTATATGCGGCCCTTTTCATGTATATTTTGAAAGGTAGAAACAGGAGATCAGGGGTGGGATTCCTATGCTCTCTGACCTAATTAATCGAATTTTTCTTTCTACCGTATGAATTTCGACAGCGATGTTCGATCGTTTTGAAATAATTGATTACAACTATCTCTTTACATCTTATGTGTCAGAACAAGAGGGGTAATACTCGATAATCAAGAACTTGCGACTTCTCGATTAGCGACAGTCGCCACTCTCTTTCTGATTCGATCAAATAGATTAAAGGGTATCGAAACCCCACCTCAGCCCCAGTCTACATTCAATAAAATGCTTGGGTACAACGTAAAAATTCAATTTATCGATAATAAGAACTATTTTAACCAATTTTTTACTAGACGTTAATCTAGAAAGTTCGAAATATTTTGTAAATCAATATTTATTACAAAAAAAGGTTTAATAATCGAATTTTTATCTATTCTTCGTGAATAATAATGTTATAATAGTAATATAATATTTAACCTTAATAATAACAATAAATATTAATATCAGTACATGATATGAAACTTCGATATGAACTTCCCGCCATACAGCAAAGCGAATTTCCCTTCAAATTTTGAGTAGTTCATCCTTTTTTATAGTGTGTATTGCTTTATAAAATATTTGGAGAACATTGAATTTCTACATTTTCCCCCATGTGTTTTTTCAAATTCATGTCTCGTGAACAATCAGCGCCACCTGTCGGCCATAGTGAAATCTCAGGACTCTTTAATTCCGTGTATTCTGGGTAAAGAACCAGGGGGCTGAAGGAGACAAATTCAAAAAAGGTAAGTACTAAATTTGTTACTTTTTTATACCTCCGAAACAGTCATTTTACTGCATTTCAAGATTCTCTTAGTCCTTCACTTTACAAAAAAAAAAACGAAAAGCGCGGGTCTATTCAAAATTACAAAGTATAAGCTTGTAATATTAGATCGCTAATACATTATTCAAAGAAATTAGCTATTTCTTAGATTCAGTTTAATTAATTTTTTGAAAGTGAAAATATGTTTGAAACATTTATCTGTATTATTATTGATAGTAATTATTTATTGGAAAAGGACGCCCGCTTTTCCGTATATGCGCAGTTAAAAAAGTCGTTTCTCCGAGTTTCTACTGATTCTTTTTAATACCAACAGATGGCGGCAGGCGTCGATTGGCATGAAAAAATATCAAGATATCTACGAGACGAATTTTTAATACACTAAAATAATGATGTCGTGTGGAATTTAGAATTTTGCGGTTGTTGAACAAACGTGAAAAGTAGCATTTCTTACGCACATGTAATAAAAATATCTTTATTACAAGTCACTTGACGCGGAATTTAATAAGCTTTCTAACGGGATTTTAAAAAAGTTTCTCACTTCTTTTTTGGAACGAGTAATAACGATTCAAAGTCAGTAGTGATTTGTAGTACAACCCTCCTAGGTGCAAGCACAGGGCAGATTATCATGGAATAAAAGTACTTTTTACATTAGGACCAATTTGGACAAAAATTAAGAGAGAAAAAACGGCGGGGTTTTTGAGTACATGGAATTTGAACATTTTCATGATAAACGCCGCCATTCTATCGAAATTGAATTTTCTTCGAATTGAGTAATTGAGACGTTCACAGTTGGAAGGGTAACACCTGTGCACGTGGACGTATAGGTAAAGAATGACTGCATTAATCGAGACGTGCACATTTGGGAGAATACCATCTGTGCACGTGGACTTTTAAATGAAAAATCTAATTGTGTTAATTGAGACGTGCAGTTGGATGCCTTCTGAAATGCACGCAGACTTGTAAGTTCAACATCTAACCTTATTATATGAGACGTATGCAGTTGGGAGGGCACCATCTGTGCATGTGGACTTTAAAATGGAAAAGAATTGTAGTAATTGGGACATGCACAGCTAGGAGCGTAACATCGGTGCACGTGGAGTTTTAAGTGAAAAATGATTGTATAAATCGCGAGGTACACAGTTACGAAGGTTACATCTGTTGTATCAATCGAGACGTGCACAGTTGAGAAGACACCATCTGTGCACGTGGACTTTTAAATGAAAAGTCTATTCGTATTAATCGAGAAGTGCACAGTTGGGAGAATACCACCTGCGCACGTGAACTTTTGAATGGAAAATCTAATCATATTGACACGTACACATTTGGGAGGGTACCATTTGTGCATGTGGACTTATAGGTAAAGAATGATTGCATTACTTGAGACGTGCAAAGTTGGGAGAATACCATCTGCGCACCTGGACTTTTGAATGAAAAGTCTAATCGTATTAATCGAGAAGAACACAGTTGAAAAATACCATCTGTGCACAGTTGGGAGGGTACCATCTGGGCACGTGGACTTGTAGGTACTCGGCGTGCACAGTTGTACCACCGGTCCTCGAACTGCACAGTTAGACTCGTGCACAGTTGTAGCACTTGCAAATTAAGACGTGCACAATTGGAAGTCTCCTATCTGTGCACGTGAACCGTTAGTAGGGTACCATTTGTGCACGTGCACAGTTCGGAGTCTCCCATCTGTGCACGTTAACCATTGCTAGGGTACCATCTGTGCGCGCTAAATTTGAGACGTGCATAGATGGCCCGGTGTACAGTTGTGCCTGTGGCCAATAACTTGCAAAGTTGTACCAGTGGCCACTGAAGTTCACAGATGGGCTCGTGCACAGTTTCTCCGTGCACAGTTGTCCGACACCCTTTGATATGAGGCTGTTCAAGAAATACCTAACGCCTTTAGGAGGGCTTTGTTTACGGAATCAACCAGAAATGTTTTTCCAATAAATCTTTGCTTTCATAGACAAATTTAGAGTTTGGCTACTTTCGAACGAATAAGCTCAATTTTTGTTCACGAAAATGACTAAGAATGTCATGGCGATGACTCTTCACTATAATACTTTTCAAATTGAAAACGAGTGTTGATTACTTGAACAATATTCATGAAGAAGTAAATAGTTTTGCTATATTTCAACGAGTGGGTTCGAATTTTGTTTACGGAATCGACTAAAAATCAATTTTCGTTGACTCTTTGCTATAACACTTCACAAATTGACAACAATTATTAATTGTTTGAACAACAAATTGAAATAAAAACTTATTAATTAATTAATAATAATAATTAATTAATATATATATATATATATATATATATAATAATATAATATAATATAATAATAATTAATTATTTTGTTCCTAAAGTAATACAATAATTTTAAAAAGTTAATTTTCAACCACTAAAAATTATTTCTAGACAGTTTTAGCACAGACATAAGACCTTCTTTGATCAGAATGAAAATCTTCAATAAAATGGAACTTCTGAAAAGTTAAAAAAAAAAGTAAATTTTGTTGTTAAGTCAAAAAATGAACCACATTCATTAAGAAAAGGACGTCCAAATCGAAAGAATATTGTAGGTTAAAAATTGATTTGTTCACGGAAACTTTTTTGTCCCACTGTGCCACCTGAAACTATCACAGTAGAATGATTTTAAAAATCGAAACAAAAATTTTCTCACGTGTTAATCTTATGTGAAACAATATCACGATTGAACGATTTCCAAGACAAAATTCTATGTAAGCTTCAGCTTAATATACAGAGCGTAGACGCACATAGAAAAATAGGAGAATGAAAGAGATAGGCGAAAAGGATGAATTGACGAGGAAATCGAAAACAATAGACGCAGACAGACAAAAAAGGTAAAACTGAGATAAAGAAAAGAGAACTGCAAAGAATCTCTCTTATTTTAAATCAGTGAAACTTTAATGATGCAAATAGCCAGAAGTACGTTACTGATTTTGAGTTAAATTCCACGAACCATGGATGCGAACCATGGGGCCAGCAGTAGCAGGTGCAATTAGAAAGAGATACATTAGAAAGGGAAAGGAGAGACATTGAAGAGCAAAGAAGTATTTCTCTTTCTAATGTCTCTCATTCTAATTGCACTTGCTACTGCTGGCCTCATGGTTCTCATCCATGGTTAGTTGTTTGTTTGAGGATGGCTGAGACAGTATAGCTTGTGGAAGACTGTACTGCCAGGACTCGACTCGGGCGGAACAATAGGCAAGGTGCTGGATGTGAGCCATGGTGTCCTTTTAAGCCGAAAGAGATAGAAAAAGATAAAGGGGGTAGGCGAATGATAGGTAGGGACAGAGAAGTGAGAATTAAACGAGAAAGAAATAAAAGTATACTGACAAGGAAATTGAGAAAGATAGAGATAGAAACAGACATAGCTGGCTAGAAAAGACATAGAATGAAGTAATGCTTGATAAACAATTGATAGAAAGATATGCAGGTGGAATGTGGATAGACGAGGAATAGGTTGGAATAAATAAATTGAGGAGTAAGCGAATCGTGAACATTTCAGTTCACTTCTTGAGGGCTGACCTAAGACTGAAGTTTTCCGAGAAAGCTTTAAGTTTTCAATTTATTATAATGAATTGTCGTGAAAGCATTAAATCTCTTATTAAACAACGCTACGGGGAGAGTTTTCTTACTAAAACTAAAACTTTTAGTAAGTTCAGGTATTCTCAAGCTAAGCTACTAACATCTTTAGCTTTCTTAAAACGGTGTAGGGACAATAACATCGTCCCAAAATTCTTACAGTTGAAACCCCATTTGGGAACATCTAGATCCAAATCAATTCTACATGAAATAAGTTTGCTTCTCTTGAAACAAAGAATACAACATACCAAATTTGACTTGCACACATTTGACATTTGATCTACATTGGACCGCACATAATTTGACCAATCCCAACGGATTAAAGATTTTTGCACTCAAAAACAAAAAATAAAATTTGACAAATTACTTACAGTAAGGCACGCACCATTAACTAACACAGTAAAAATTTCTCTTACCATGCTCTCAGCAATGAAATGATTTCAACCTTATTTAAAGGACATAATTTTGCAGTAGCACCTTCCAAAATCCCGAAAGAAGAAATCATCAGTAATTTGGAATCCACAATATATACCCGTAAACCCGAAAAAGCGAATGACATACGGCGTAGGACGGTCAACATCTTACGCCCAGCCCAACTTCCCTCCTCAAACTTAACAAAACAAGAAAAAACAGCAATTAAAGAACTCAATCAGAATAAAGACATCATAATATTACCCGCAGACAAAGCCAACAGAACAATAATAATGAATAAAGAAGACTATAACAAGAAAATCATGGACCTTCTTACTGACGATATATATAACAAACTTCAAAAAGAACCCAAAAAACAAAAGTCAGTAAAACAAAAACCCTTCTAAAAGACTCAAAACTTGACAACGGAACAATATCTAAATAAAAGCTACTAATCCCATCTCTCCAAAACTTTACGGACTCCCAAAAATCCACAAAAGCAACATCCCATTCATACCGATCGTCAGCGCAATAAACTCACCAACTTACAACCTAGCACGCTTTCTCGACAAAAAACTGAATCCTTTCACAGGAAACTCTATCACACACGTCCAAAACTCTTTCGGCTTCATCAGAAAAATACAACAGATTCACATTCAACCCCAAGACATCCTAGTAAGTTTCGACGTAGTATTTCTCTTCACAAAAGTACCAATTTCTGATACAATCGATATTATTAAATCCTTTGCAAACTTGGCATCCAACCTCACACCTTTGATGCAACACTGTCTCACTAATACCTACTTCTCTTTCAATACCCAATTCTACGAACAAACCTCAGGAGCAGCAATGGGTTCTCCAATCTCACCTGTAATAGCCAACATCTTCATGAAAAATCTAGAAACTAAAATCTTTAACAAATCAAAGCTTAAACCGGAATTTTTGTGCCGTTACGTTGACGACAATTTTGTCATCTGGAGGCATGGACTAGATGAACTACACAAGTTCTTCGATTTCATCAATCAAATACACCCTAATATCCAGTTCACCATGGAAATTTAACAAAACGGAAAATTATCTTTCTTGGACGTACTAGTTTACAAAAGATCTGATAACACATTAAGACATGAAGTTTACAGAAAACCCACCCATACGAAAAGATACCTACATGCCTCCTTCCACCACCACCCAGCTCAAAAGCAATCTGTCATCAACTCCCTTGTATACAGAGATGTCTCCATAACAGATGAAGATAACTTGCAGAAGAAACCACAAAATGTCAAACAAATCCTAATACAAAACGATTACACAAACACACTGATAAAGCAATAAGAAAATACACTCAAAAAAGCAAGTAAACACAACCTACTAAAGAAAGAGAGAGAAAAACGAACACCATCCTACCCTACATTCACGGTATCACAGAACAAATAGGAAGAATTCTCAACAAACACAACATCCAAACCATATTGAAACCACCTGCGAAAATAGGAAAACTTCTAAACAACCCTAAAGATAAAAAGGGCCCTTTCAGTAATCCGGGAGTACATAAAACCCCTTGTTCTTGTGGCAAAGCCTATATTGGTTAAACCGGGAGAGCGGTAAGCCAACGTGTAAAGAAACATAAGGGTAAAGACAGGCTAAAACATTTCACGCAATCAGCACTAGCTAAGCATCATATCGAAACATGACATAGCATTTTAGTTGACAAAACAACCGTCATCGCAAAAACGTACAATATTTTTCCAAGAAAACATAGAGAATTAATCGAAATCTTAAAACACCCTAATAAGGTCAATAGGGACAATGGATATAATACCAATCCGATTTGGCTTTCCGCCCTCCCGGGTTTTTAAAAAGACTTGATTGGCCAATCAATTTCGACCATTCCCCACCATGGGGCGCTCTGCCCAATCACAGGCATCGTAGAAAATACATATTTCTCTTGGTGCCCTGGGTGAGTAGCCACACATAACTTATTTCAGAGATAAAAACTGTTAAAAATACATATTTTTAACTTTGCAGGGGTGAAATGAAATCTCTAGAATATCAGGAATACAGCTGTCTAAGATTGGTATTGATCTTTTAATTAGGCAAAAGGCAGCAAAATTTTAAACAAAATGTTCCTATTGCAATTCCTAAAAACGAAAAAATGTGTTTCTTTGGACAAAAATAAAAAAGAGGAAAGAAAAATGAGACGGCAACCAACCAAATCCCCTTCCTTCACCATTTTATTTCTTTCGTCTTTTTTATTTTTATTATTATCAAATCACAATATAAAAACATTTATAATGTTTACCAACGTTTCGGTGCTCATATCAGTAATTTCCAGCCTTGTGATTTTGTTATAATAATGCAAAATAGCGGCGAAAATCATATTTTGGAAGTTTTTCTTAAATTTCATGAAAACGGTTAGTTGTAGCCAAAAATAGTGTAATAGAAAAATGTCCGGCATCTTATTCTGCACAAATAAGGTCCTTTCGACTTTTTTGTATGGTTAACCCTTTATCTAAAAAAAGAAGGTAAAGAACGACTTTTGCCAAAACTATTCTTGCCTCATTTAATAATAATTTTTGATGCCAGTGAACCTAAATTATGTCTATAAGCATTTTTCCAGGTTACCTACCACCTCATTAATTATCACCTTAGCTAGTAATATTTTTTCATCCATCTTTAGCGCTAAATTTGGTACACTTAATTTGATGCCTCGGGGTAGGGACTTCGTGAGACGCTCGCATCACATGTGTACAACATAACTGCAAAGCTACAACAATTTCTCATGATTTTTGATAATTGAAAAATAAGCTTTAATGAACCTATGTCAAATTTCTTCAAAAACTCCGAACTTTTGCACTTGCTCGTGGCTAATAATGACGGCCCACTACTGCCCGGGCCTCGGAAAAGCTTGAAAATGTGTGTACATGTAGAAGATGACTTATAAATAGCACCTGCGAATTTTCAGTCACTTTACTGGATGTAAAAGTGCTGTAAGTCACCTTCAAAGTTGCCGGAAATTCAAGTAAAATTTCTTGATATTGATTTTACGGGAAAAAGTTTCAAACAAAAGTTGGTCTACTTCGAAAGATGCATATTTTCATTCTTATATCATTTTTTGATAAAAATGATAAATTTAGGAAGAACATTGATTAAAGAAATGCCAGAACAATCAAAAGCTGTTTTTCTGTACAGCAAGTCATTTTTTCGAAAATTGTCAAGAGAGAAAAAGTA
Organism: Andricus quercusramuli; assembly: GCA_932178445.1. Classification (NCBI taxonomy): domain Eukaryota; kingdom Metazoa; phylum Arthropoda; class Insecta; order Hymenoptera; family Cynipidae; genus Andricus; species Andricus quercusramuli. Next base: position 15,505 of record CAKNXH010059013.1, read on the forward strand.
CTCCCCAGCAGGTGTACTCCAACATTACTGAGGAATATTTTATTCAAATGTTTATATTTACCAAGTTATGCGCATTTTTCATTCTTTTCCCCATTTTTCCTTTCACGTCTTGTAACTTTAGCAATTTAGAAGAAGGTGTTCTCAAAAGTAGTACATCAATAGTGTAAGTCTTGTTCAACAAATTGGCGTCAGCTACTTTCAGGTAAAATAATAACTTATTCTCTTATAAAAAATAATAAACAGAGTCACTTTTTCAGCTTCCAATTGCCATAGAAGGTTGCAATAAAGCTAAATATTATTCTAAGAAATTGAATAATAAAATCGCTCTACTTTCACATTTACATTATTTATTGTTGTTGAAGTTTATACTTTTTTCGTTGAAATGTATTCGATCTTTATTACCGTGACGAAAGTCAATTTTCCGGGCGCAGCATGGGGTCGTCTCAGATTTTTTGATAACCACTGGCGTAGGCGGTTACACTGCTTGTAGCCCACAGTGGGAGTCTGTAACCCATACGTGGCGCGTCCCCGGGTGGCGGATAGGGGAATGCTCGCTGGAAACAGAGGGTAGGGCTGAAATAAAAGAGGCCCCGCGGACCAAACAGACTGGGTGAAGGACACACCGAGAAAAAACCACGACCGCTTCCTGTTGCGGCCCTGTACCGAGGGTTTCTGCTGAATACGGTTACACTACTCAATAAGCAGTCGCAGGCAAGGGTCCAGGGATGGTCCCGAAGGAAAAACCTCCAAGCCAAGGCGTTAATCCACCGTGCCGAAGGCTGCATGGCACCAGGGGTGTGGTGTCTCAAACGGTGTCTCTAGGATACCAGGTCGCCTTCCAGATTATACAGACATTACCCCCGCATGCGGGGCTCTGCGGGGGTGGACCTTTATTTCCCTAGACTTGCACTGTTGATGTACTAATGAACTGCTGTACAGAAGAACAACTTTTGATTCTTCTGGAATTTCTTTAATCGATGTTTTCTCTAAATGTATCAATTTTACCAAAAGATGATATAAGAACGAAAATATGCATATTTCGAAGTAGACCAACTTTTGTTTGAAACTTTTTCCTATCAAATCAATGTCAAGAAATTTTACCTGAATTCTTGGACACTTTAGGTGACTTACAGCACTTTTACATCCATTAAAGTGACGGAAAATTCGCAGATGCTATTAACATGTCATCTTCTACATGCACACAAATTTTCAAGCTTTTCCGAGTCACAGCAATGAACCTTAAAAACTGGCATACACACCTATAAGGTGTAAATTGTCCTTTTTCCTGAAATTACACCGTTTGCGTCATTGGCTTACGGTCTATTACACAGGAGCAGATGTCCCAAGATTTTAACAGCTTTGAGCCCAAACATTCATATAGACCCTACCTCAGTTAATTTAAGTATAGTCTAGCACGGTAGTTTATCTGTCATATTCTGCACTTTTAAAGTATATAAAAATTAGATATCTGTAATGACTTTTTATAAGATTTTGATTTAATTCTAATAAAAAGTTTTTACATATATTCAATTTCTAAATAGTACTGAAAATAAATTTAAATATTATTTAAAGTTAAAAAATAAAATATATTGCCATTCGACAGGAGCAATATGTACACTATTTAAAAGAGGCGAACATTTTTAAGTACAAAAGCAAATATGACGAGTTTTAAGCAGTCATTGCAGCTGACTAATTAATTTATATCCCGATTTTTGCACAGCTCTTGAGAAAGGTCTATTCAATGTCATATTCAATTTCAGTTGAAAATTCTGAAGGAGAAAATCGATGTAGTAGTAAAAAAAATGATCGAAATCTATTTCTCAGCATTTATGATTCTTGGGAGTATTTTTAGATGGAAGGCTAATTAATTTAAATCCAGATTTTTGCACAAATCTTGAGAAAGGTCTATAAATGGATGTAGTATCAAGAAAGTGATCGAAACGGATTTCTCAGCATTTGTGACTCTTGGGGGCATTTTTAGGGGGGGAGGCAAATTAATTTAAATCCAGATTTTTGCACAGATCTTGAGAAAGGTCACTTAACGTCGTATTCAATTTCAGTAAACTTCAATTAAAAATTGTGAAAGGGAAAATCGACGTAGTATTCAGAAAGTGATCCAAATTTATTTCCCAGCATTTGGGAAGAACTTTAACGTCTTATTTTTTAAAACGTCTGCTTTTAGTTCATTGACTGCGTAAAGAACATGTTCCATGAGATTATCAAGATTCCTGAGCTTCAAAGTAAAGAAAAAATGGTTTTTATCTCTAAAATTGAAGAAATATAATTCTTAAAGGTTCAAAATCTCATTTTTCTTGAAAATTAAGCAAAATATGAATAGCAATTCATAGTTCAAAACTGTTCCCCTTTTTAAATCTATGAAAATGTACCCTTACCAGATGTGTATCTCCTGTATTTTAACAAAAATTGTAAAAAAAATGAAATAAATTTAGCTTTTAATAAATTTTTTATGTTCCGCTTGAAAATGTTGGTTAAAATCAACAAGATTATGTGCTGTTACGAGCGAATTCTGAGAATTCAAATAAAAAACAAGCAATGTAGCAATGAAAGCAATGTAGCTCTCCAAGTCTCTCCGTTCGCTCGTAACCGGAGAGCTTGCTACAACAATGCTGACGTAGCATTCCAAGCTCTCGAAGGCTAACAACGAGCTGGCTTGCAAATGAAAAGGGCAATGACTTAGGAGAATAATTCTAATTCTCGAAAATTAAAATTGTTCTGCGATCGACTTATGCTCCCATCTTTCTTTTTTTTAGGCGTTTAAACTTTAGGATACCTTCCCCAACCCACTCAATGATGTGAGGGTGTATTGCGGGAAGAAAATGTGTGTATGTATTGCATGGATGACGCAAGCTTGAGCCTAGACCTAAAATAAAAACATACATTTAAAAAGAAAGGAAACATTGTAAGGGTCCAAAAGGAACGAGGGTGTGGTTACGCTCGCTATGACACACATGCACGCAATAGGCACCTGTTCCGCTCTCCTTCTTTCTGACGCTTTAAACATCGCCGTCTCACTCTCCGTGTGTAGCTATGCTGCCGCGACGAGAGCATAACTCAACGCTCGCACACTGTCTTGCCTCCTCCTCCCTACTTACATTCTCGGCATAAGCGCGTCTCTCTCCTTGTATACAAGCAAGTATACTCGACACCACAACAGTTCAATGCACCTCGACTCTCTTCTTTTCCTCTTCCTCTTCACGCGCTATTCTCCTATAAGTCCATCTCGCTCTTCATCCCACCGCTGCCACCATCAGTTTGTCACGTACGATCTAATTAGAATTTATTTTTAAATCCCTAAGAAAAGGAACCGTAAATAAATGCTGCCTAGTATCAACACGCGGGGGGGGGGGGGGGGGGGCTTCCCCTAAACTGAAGGAAGGTCGACAGACTCGACTTTCCTATTTTATTTTTTTGTGGGTCTTTACCCCTACTCTCGGACTGAGAGTTGTGGTCCTGGAAATTTAGAAATTAGGGGTATTCACAGGGTTGTCTGAATTTGAAATGAAATTGAAGTTCCGATGTTTATTCTGAAATGCGTAAGCTGTTCTTAATTTTCTTGACACGGTCAGTGTAAGAGCTACCCATTTCCTTTCGTAGGTCCTTGACCAAATATTCTGATTCGGAATTGGTGGATTCTTCGTCGTGCGGTTCGATAAAATCGTAGGGCAGGACTTCCTGGACAGGTTCTTGCTAGTAGGACCCGATGGTGTTCTCCGGGAAGCGGACATGTTTTTGGGGGCGCTGGGGAGTGGACTGACTCCCTGCCGCGTCCGAGCGAGGAGCCTCTAGTAAGTTTAAATTTCCCGACGGTCCTGGTGAGGTTGACCTTGGAGGCGTCGTACTATCCGTTGATTGTCCATACCTCTGCCATGGAGAGTTGGCTCGGGTTCCATTGTCTGTCGGATAACCATATGGAAATGAGGGGGCGGAAAAATGCAGAGGGTAATGATAAGGGAAGGGGATGTTAGGAGGGAAGGGAGGAGGATAGGGATAAGGGTATTGAAGTGGGTAAGGAGCGTAGGGGGCCGAGTATTTTGCAGAAGCGGGAGGTGGATAATTTATCGGGTCCTTGTCTACGCTTGAGCCATTCCTTGTCGAATCTTGCGTCTCCCTTTTGTCCTTCCTCTCCATTTGTCTCGAGTAGGGGCTAGGTGAACGCGGTCGGTCATGGGCCTCTTCCTTGGTCGGGAGATGGGATAGGCAGAGAGGTGATTCTTGGATCTCTCCAGTTGTTTTTGCCTCTCTTCGATATGTAGGGCATGATCTAGGGCCTCATCGAGATCCTTGGGGTTTCTGGTATCTACGAAGGTAGACATCTCGTCCGGGAGCCCTTTTATAAACGCGTCGAGCGCGACGTCCGTTATGGGTCCCATTATTATGCTACTTTCCTTTGATTCATCCGCGGCTCCCAGGTTGTAAACCTTGGTGTATTTTTCTTCGACTGCATGTCGAGCACCGCTTAGGAGGCCCTGGACTTGGTCATAATAGTCCCTCACCGTTTCGTTTTGACGCATACGGAGATTCACTATATTTTCGAAATACCATTGGTATTTTTTTGTAGGGGCAAACCGTTTGTTTCAGGTGGGCGATTAATTCGTTCACCCTATTGAAGCGCTTGTCCCTAACGCTGTCGCGGGCGATTTCCTTGAGCTTGCTGAAGACGATCTTAATGAAACCAGGTTCATTTGCCTCAGTGATGTAAACTGCGCCATTCGCGATGTCCTGCAAAAACTCCTCAAGCTTAGGGGTCTTTCCGTCAAACTGCGGAATATGATAGGTGCTTTGTTGCAATGTCATGCATTCTAGCACGGAGGCCATGGCTGCAGCTGTGTCCAGACTCGCAGCTGGGTTGGGAATCGTAATATTGGAATTGACCCCCAGGAGGTCATTACTCCTGTTCGAATTCGTGTCGTTTTCATTGGGATTAGTCATTTTCGGTAATGGGATCCTCTGCTAGGTGTGACTAAGCAGCCTTCACAGCGTAGTTAGTACCGGTGACCTTACTGATTCCTAATGCAGCTATTCTGTGGGGGTGTCGGTCGAGACTCACACTGGCTAAGTGCGATAGGCAGGGAGGGAGGGTTAGCTTCGCCCACGCAAGGGGATAACGATCCTGTTTTGAGGCTGTTTTCTTTAGATTAATGCATGGGAAAACCATGCAATATAGAAAAGTGTTCGATCAACTGTACTCCTGCTATCCCTACTATCTGGTTTAGCCCGATTGATTCTGGGTTGGAGATAACGTAGAAGTGGAAATCTGCTTCTCTTATTTCCAATCCCAGTTCTCCCACGGCCCGCAGTGTCCTATTTCCGATAGTAACCTCGTGCTCGGGGATAGATCGATAGAGGACGCTAAGACTATCCCTGTAGATAAAATTATTGTTGGTGTTCCAGTCGAAGACTAATTCGGCAAACCCGTCTCGAAAATCGTCGCTGTGTATTTCGACTGAAGTGGGCAATTGCCCTTTAACAGGGGGCGCGAATTCGGTTACAAAAGGTGGCATTTATTCATTCGTTTCCCTTCTTCGAAGGAAAGAGTAACGTAGGTTCACCACACAGGAATTTTTATTTAATTTTAATTTTTGAAGTTGGTTGGTTAAATGGACCTGTGATCGAAACAGCCCTCGGCTAAATATTCAGCGATTGGTTCCGAAGCCACACCGGAATTTTATTTGTCTTCCTAAATTAATGAAAGCGGTATCGGGCCTCTAATCTAGGATTTCGATTTCCGGGTCTTGGGTAATCGTATCATCGTCTGAGAGGTCACCGTTTTCGGATCCCGCAAAAGGTGCGGTGACTTCTCGTCGGCGATTTTCAACCCCGAGGTTAGGATGATTTTTCTCCAAGAAGGCGCAATGGTTGCAGGTCGAACAGTTGGTCCAACAGCGTATATGGGAACCACCTTCTTTTTGGGAAAGACGAGATTACGGTATATGGCCGATTTGCGAGATTCAGCGGCTTACTGGCGTTTTCCCCCTAGCCCTGTTCCCTTTCTTGTGAGGTGGTGGGGAGGACTCTCCTCTTTCAGAAGGATTCATGAGTTACTTCGTATGACTTCCAGGATTTTAATCGCGACCCTCTTTTCATTCATGAGGTTGTCAGTGAAAGAAACAGTGGTGCGCCTACTCTTCGACGTGAGCAACGGAGCCTTAAGTCTGCACATACACACATGGAGCTGGAAGCTTACCGAGTCGAAATAGAAATTATTTTCAGTTCAGACTTTACGGTACCACTTTCCCATCCTGATCAAATCCGGATTAAGGTCAAAAAATATTTCGGTACGGCCTTTCTGGTATTTCTCAGCCGTGAAGGAGGTAATGGTGCGCTTAAATCTTCGACATGAGCAACGGAGCCTTAAGTCTACACATACACTCATGGAGCTGAAAGCTTACCGAGTCGAAATAGAAAATTATTTTCAGTTCAGACTTTACGGTACCATCCCCCCTCAAGAAAGTGAACCACAGTCCGATAACATATCCTAACTCAATAAGTATTGGCGACGCTAAATTACCCAACTGTTATTATGCCGCTTAAGACGCTTTTAATACAACTATGTAGGCCGCATGAGGCCTTACTATTAGTTGCTGAATGTTACTATCAAAGGATTATAAGCCTCCAAATGATAGTAGCATTTATTTTCAGGTGATCTAAGGCACTAATATCAATTCGTTAATTGATTATTTATCGCACGCCATTCTAATAGTCGAAATTAAATACTAACGTCAATTATCTCAAATTTAATTTCCTTAAAATACTCGACCGTATGTATTCAATTGGATAAATAAAGGTAATGATGCCTTACGAACCACGACGCCCAGGAAAACCAGGAGCTAGAAACAGCTCAGATTTTGGTCTGATTAGCGCAGAACGCAAAGTCCCATTAACCCATAGTTGACATTTCCTCAGAAAATAACATTATGAATTTGGCTCATAACGTGAAACAAAAGCAAGGGCTAAAATCAGCTCAAATTTTGAGTCACTTTTATTAAGCCTAATTTAACATATCAATTTTGGAGGAAACGATGGACATTCTAAACCCGATTAAACCAGAAATAAAGTAAAGCAAACACTTTGAACAGCATTGATTTATTCTAGAAAAATTAAGCTTGTAACTATCCAGATGGAATTGATTTAATTTGTAATTTTTGCAGTTAAATAAAAATCAAGAGCTAAAAACATCTCATGTTTTAATTCAACCTTAGAAAAATTAAAATTAGATTGGAAATATCAAAAATGAATTTCAGATTCTAATTGCTAGTTGAATAAAAAGCAAGAGCTAAAAGCAGCTCATATTTTAATTCAACTTACGCAATAGAATCAGAGTTTCATTTTCGAAGGTATCAAAAATAAAAACTCAAGCTGCTAATTAAATAAAACCAAGGGCTAAATGCAGCTCATGTTTTAATTCAATTTATGCGATCTTGAATTGCAATTTTTTTTTCTTATGAATAATTTAATTTAAAATCATTCTGCTATTCAAATAAAAACAAAGAGCTAAAAGCAGCTAATTTTTCACTTCAAAATTGACAGAATAGAATAAAAATTAAATTGTGGTGGGGATATTCTGAGAAAACATGGTTGAACTCAGCAATATAATTCCACACTTTGATTTTAATTTCGAATTTTCCGAATTTGAAATTAAATTTGAGAACTTCAGCCCTCAATATTTCTCATTAAATAAAAATTTCACTGTCGAAACTTAAACTGGAATCTCTTGTGAACATTTGAAAACCTTTTTCATCATTTTACAGATCAATCAGTTTGAAAATGGATTTTGTAAAATTCCGAGTAAACCAGTAGCGTGACAGGGGTTAAAAAGGGGTGAAATCCTATCTCACCGCTGCCTCTTTAGTTTATAATTCAAGTTATTGGTAAAGGGAGGTTAAAGAGAGTTTATGGCTGCCTAGTAACAAAGTTACTAGTAGCAAAAGCCGGGGTGGAATAAATTCTAATTAGATCGTACGTGACAGTGCTAAGGGTAAATTTTCAGAGATTTCAGGAAGGGGAACAATTTTGAACTATGAATTACTATTCATATTTCGCTTTGATTTCGAGAAAAATAAGATTTTTAATCGTTAAAAAATATATTTCTTTAATTTTAGAGAGTAAACCCAATTTTTCTTTACTTTGAAGCTCAGGAACCTTAATAAGCTCATAGAACATGTTCTTTACACAGTCAATGAACTAAAAACCGACGGTTTTTGAAATAATACGTTAAAGTTCTTTAAACTAAATGCTATTTTAGTTGATTTTTATTTATTTTGTCTATGTTTTTGAAAAAATGTGTTGAATTATACAGGATAAATATCTGGTAAGGGTATCACTGTACAGAATTTAGGAAGGGAGACAATTTTGAAGTGTTAACTGCTATTCATATTTTGCGTTGTTTTCGAGAGAAAATGAGATTTTTAATAGCTAAAAATGAAAAACTCTTTTTTCTCAAAAACGCGTAGTATGATTTTTTTCTTTTTTTGCTTAAAATAACCGGGGGGCTCTCTGAAACACGTTTAAAAGAGAAGCTGGATGTTCAAGTACTTTTGGGTTGAGCTTAATCGAGGCTATCCGTGATATTCAAATTCAGTAAACTTCAGTTAAAAATTGTAAAAGAGAAAATCGATGTAGTAGTGAAAAAGTGATCGAAATATATTTCTTCTCATTTCTAACTTTTAGGACTATTTTTGTTAATAAAAATAATAATAATTTATACAAATCCTGATTTTTGCACAGGTTTTAAAATGTCTATCAAGTGTCATATGAAATTTTCGTAATTTTTTTGTTTGGAAAAAAAAATGATTTAAATAAAAACCAATAGCACTCAAGCAAAAATGAACACAAAATATGGAAGGAAAGATATCTATAAAACGAAAACTTTCTAAAACTATTTCTGTATTCGACTGCACCTTAAATTGTATACGCTTCGAGGGTGCGCTCGAATTGAGCCAGCGGTCAGTGTTTCACCTAACCATTGGTGGGCCCTGGGGTGGCTCTTATTTACTCTGAGCAAACAATTTCTTCTGATTTTTTTAGCGCTACCCCCCAGTTTGGTTCTATTTTAAGTAGAAATAATTCCTAAAAATTTGAGCTTAATCGGATTAAGTGAAAGAGTGCCGCCCCTGGGCCCTTGAACATAAAAAACCCATAAGTTTGAAGAAAACCCCAATTTTATTTGTTTATTTTGAAAATTTTAATTATATAAAAAAAATCTTGATACAGAAGTTGTAGATCTATTCGAAATGCACATATGCACATATCCATGCATTTTTCTCGTATGATTGTTTTCGAGAAAAATGAGATAAAGTATGCTACGAATAAAGTTACTCAAAGTACTGTAGTAGAGGATATTCTAGGGGCTTCCATAAAGCACGTAGCACTAGGGTGGTCCAAAAATTCGACTTTCGATTTTTGGTGATAATCCCCCCCCCCCATTTTGTTCGTTTTCCGGAAAAATAAATTCCGTATTTTTTTTTTCAACGTTAACCCGTGCCCCCGGGCTTTTGAAATTAACATGGGGTTTTAAATGGGAAAAGCTCGATTTTCAAAAAAATGGAAAAAAGAAGTACTTGTTATACATTTTTTGTCAATTAAAGTAGTGTCACCTCCTGAGGAGTATTTAAGGAATAATTTCCAGGCAATAGCTTTTAATTTTGACACACCTGAACCCCTTTAATTGTGCCCGGAAAATGCCCCAAAAAATGCAAAATAGCAGTTTTATATCAAATTCATGCTAAAGACGGTATTTTAAAAAAAAGTTTCAACATGAATTATTTTTATACGATAAGTGACGAGGTTTAAATTATACTTCAAATAATTTTAAATTGTTTAAACAATTAATATTTTTTTAAACAATTTTTTTCCCCTGTAAATCGTGAAAATTTATTATGTTTCGGAATAAATCGTACAAACTTGATGAATTTCAAGAGTAGTAGTTCTTGTTTAACTGATTTGGTAATTATTGAAACAATTTTCATTTGTTTAAACAATTTTTTCTCCCTAAAACCGTAAAAAGTTATTATTTTTTGAAAATAATGACACAATTGAAGAATGTTGAAAGCAATACATTTTTGAAGGATGTTTGGTAATTATTTAAACAATTTTGATTTATTTAAACAATTTTTTCCCCCTGTAAAGCGTGAAAAATTATTACTTTTTGGAATTAATGACACAATTAAAGGAATTTAAGAGTAATATTTTGTTCTAAAGAATATTTAGCAATTTTTAAAATAATTTTTATTTGTTTAAACAATTTTTGTTCGTTTGAAAATTTTTTTCTCTGCAAATCGAAAAAATGTATTCTTTTCAGCAATTAATGACACAATTAACGAATTTTAAGAATAATATTTTTTTGCTTAAGATACTTTGAAATTATTTAAACAATTAATAATCATTAATAATCATTAATAATCATTAATATAAACCATTTTTTGAAAATCGAGCTTTTCCCATTTAAAACCCCATGTTAATTTCAAAAGCCCGGGGGCACGGGTTAACGTTGAAAAAAAAAAAATTACGGAATTTCTTTTTCCGGAAAACGAACAAGATGGAGGGGGGGGGGGGGGGGGGTTATCACCAAAAATCGAAAGTCGAATTTTTACTTGTATAAATTTGGACCACCCTAACGTAGCACTCTTTTTCTTTTAGTCTATCTGTGTCTTCCCTGTTTCCTGAGTGTTCTTTTCCAAACCCCACCTGGTGTGTGGCTACCTGGCTAGAGGGTACCAATGTACCCCATACGAATGTAGTAATGTAGTATTGTAGTATAGTAATAATATAGTATTTGTAGTGAGCAGATACAGATGCTCAGAGACATACCGGACGCAGTTCTCTCGCGGATATCGGACGATTCAAAACCAATTTTTATGTTACAATGTCCTCTGCCCATATATTACGTGAGAAAATGTATTTACTTGGATATTACTGGTATGAAATATCTGGAAATAAATTGCCATCAAATAAAGACGTTTTAAGTGTATTATTTTTCAACCTTCGTGTTGTGAAGGTAACTTTACGCGAAAGTGCCAGACTAGCATTGAAGGAGGTTATTGTTTTTTGGGAAAAAGCACGAATTCCAACTCAGGAAGAGAGAAACTGCATTCCAAAATTAGAATGTTTGTACCAAGAATGGAGATAACTGCAAACACACGCTGGGAGGAAATCGGAGGCTCATAAGAAAAAAGAAGCACATTTCAAATCGAAGATCGAGGATTTTTTCGACATTGCATATGCGAACGCTTTGGAAAATATTTCTATAGAAGAAGATAAGCAGTTTTTAATAAATCAAAGGTTAAAGGGTCGACAAGGGTTTATGTTCGGAATCGATTACAAGGAACTTCTAAGAGAAAGAAAAGTTGCAGAACTTGAAGAGACAGCGTTGATGAGAAAGGAGCGAAGCAATCTTGAAATTGAACGACTAAGTGAGTAATGTATAAAAAATTGCAATCATGAAATGCTCCTAATTATTTTTACATTTCAGTTTTTAAATTTAAATTTGCATCATTAAATTTCTTCTTTTTCTTTTAAAGATGAAACAGCCGAATTGATATAATCTACAAGCAACAGCAGTTTGGAATCAGCAACAAATATAAATGTATCAGTTGCTGGAAAATCCACGGATAATATTGTGGTAGAACCTCCTCTCCCAGAAGATACAGAATTGGAATTTTCATCACCAAAAGCAAAATAAGCAAGAGGGAGCCGTACAATAGTGACTCCTAAGCTTGCTGCGGCCTATGATAAATGTAAAATCAATGACAGGGATGCAGTTCATGTTTTGATTGCAACTACCGAGGCACTAGGCCATGATGTCCAGGATTTCGTCATCAACAGATCATCCAGTCACAGTGCAAGAGAAAAAATACGGGAAGAAAAGGCGACTGTGATTAAAAAGCAGTTCATGAACAGGAAATTGCAAGCTGCTGTCGTGCACTGGGATGGCAAGTTACTTCCAGCGTTAACAGGTAAGGAGACCATCGATCGACTTCCTGTGATTCTTTCGAATGGCGATGCTGAACAACTTCTTGGAGTGCCTGTACTGCAATCTGGTACTGGAAAAGAGCAGGCATCTGCTGTTTGTGAAATTATTGTTGAATGGGATCTTTAAATTTGTGTTAAAGCATTAGTTTTTGATACAAAAGTTTCGAATACTGGAAGTTATAGAGGTGCGTGCGTTTTAATAGAAATTTTTTTAGAAAAAGATCTTTTGTACTTTGCTTGTAAACATCATATACATGAAGTTATTCTTAGAAGCGTTTTCGAAGAAAAAATGGGCCGAGCTACGGGTCCGACTGTATTGATGTTTAAAAAGTTTCGAAAGGCTTGGTATGGAATCAATGCTCGTAATTTTCGATCAGGGATTGAAAACGAAAACGTCAAACGACACTTGAGTCAGGGCGACGTATCTCGAATCCTTTGACTTTATTAAAAATACTTTGGAGGAACAGCAGCCTAGAAAGGATTATAGGGATTTTTTGGAATTAGTAATAATTTTCATTGGCGAAGTACCACCTCGTGGACTTTTTTTCCGTATTCCAGGGGTCATCCATCATGCGAGGTGGATGGCAAAAGCTATTTATTGCTTGAAAATCTTTCTCTTTCGTCGTGAATTTGTATTAGCTCCAGAAGGAGAGAATGCGATATGTGATATTTGTATTTTTATTGTTAGTCTGTACGTCGAAGCATGTTTTTGTGCGCCTTCTGCTACTGAAGCACCTTATTTGGATTTCAGGATTTTGTCATAACTTTATGAATACCAAGTTGTCGATCCCGGTATATCTCGTGTTGCATTAAGGCTCATGTAGGGGGTAATCCAACCTACAAAACTCACCTCAAAAAATTGGTTTCGAATGCTGGCGCACCGAAAGGTTGTCGGGGGGCAATTTTTTCCCCACAGGAAGCACATATCCATATTTGAGGGGGAAAGTCCTTCCGGAACGTCAACACTCGCGATAAATATTTAAAAATTAGTAAAATAAACCGTTTTTCAAAGGTAGAAAAAAAGTAAACAGAAACAGTACAATCAGCGCCGCGTGGAGTCCCGATCGATCACTAAATCGATTTAAAAGGAATTCTGGCGCCATATTCAAAATAGAAAAAGCATTGAAACATATGTAAGAGTAATCATTCTTAATAAGTTATAATATATTATTTAAAAAACATAACAAATGAATATTATCTTACAAAAATATAAGAAAAAAAAGGACAAATATATTCAACGCAAAATACTGACTGATAAAATAGATGAATAAAACTTTCCAAATTTTCTTCTAATTCTAAGTTGATCTTCCAACATTCCCTTCACACCACCCACACAGAAGAAATAATTTACATATAGCTAAAGAAGATTTGGTAAAGATTTTCCAAACTTGTAATTAGCAAAAAAAAGTTATTTCCACAAAATGCAAAGTTATTGTGTCAATGATTTTTTCAGAGAAACCTTAGGCTATATAATGTACCCCTCACACTCCATCAAACCCACTCACGTATTAGAAATCAATTCTAGTAAGCGGGAAAGACTGGTCTTTTTTCACATTATTATTCAGAACCAGTGTTGAAGAGAAGTTTTTTATTACTTATTCCGAAGACATTCTGACTCTTATGGCTTCTTTCTCAAGCTGAATTCGAATTGGAATCCACAGGCTTAAGTCGATCAGACTCCATAGTGGCCGCTGAGCATTATGAAACCGATTTGAAACTGGTCTTTTTTCACATTATTATTGAGAACCAGTTTTGAAGACAAGTTTTTTATTATTTATTTCAAAGACATTCTGACTCTTATGGCTTCTTTCTAAACCTGAATTTGAGTTGGAATCCACAGGCTCAAGTCGATCAGACTCAATGGTGGCCGCTGAGCATTATGAAAACGATTTCAAACTGGTCTTTTTTCACATTATTATTGAGAACCACAGTTTTGAAGACAAGTTTTTTATTATTTATTCCAAAGACATTCTGACTCTTATGGCTCCTTTTCAAACCTGAATTCGAGTTGGAATCGACGTTAACGGAATGCGAATCTCGATCTGCAATTCAGATTAGAAATCCTAGCCAAAGAACACGGGAACCTGTTTCATACGCTGAAAATGAGGATTCTTCCGAAAATGAAGACAAAAGTAATGAAACCGGCGAAACATATGATGTTTCTGAAGGTGATGAAATCAATATCGAAAGTAATAGTGAGGAAAGTTTGAGTGAAACAGTTGATATATGGTTCAGTAACGATGATATCTCCATTTTCACAAAAGAAAAAACAAATGATTTGAAGAATATAGTGATAAAATTCGTTAGTGTAGTATACTTTTCTCTACTAATGCAAATAATGTGTAAAGAACACAACGATACTTGTTCCTTGATTCTTGACATTATTTCTTATCGAAATCGTGGATTGAACAGCGAATAAACCTGAAATGTGAATGAACAATATGAAAAAAGACCAGTTTGAAATCGTTTTCATAATGCTCAGCGGCCACTATCACTCAAATATGGATATGTGCTTCCTGTGTGTGGGGGGGGGGGGGGGATTGCCCCCGACATCCTTTCGGTGCCCCAGTATTCGAAACAAATTTTTTGAGGTGAGTTTTGTCGGTTGGATTACCCCTTACATGAGCCTTAAAAAAGCTAATGAATCCTTTATGGTATTTAAGCTCTGAAACTGTCGCATTAGCTATCTTTGATCCAAAATCGTCATCATAATCAAAAATCAAAATGGTCAATGCTTTGAATCGTGTAACAGTATCATCAAATGAGAATGTTAAGTGAGTATAAGTTCAAATCTATGAAATCCCAGAAATTAATGAAAATGGAATTGAGCAATTCGTTGCGTCCAACACTAAACGATTTTTCGGAAGATTTAACTTGAATGATGAATTCCTTAGGACAGAACCGTCGACGTGG